>CM076576.1:497946039-498135717 GCA_034641835.2 Pinus albicaulis
ATTTGGAAAAGATTATCTGCAACATAGTAAGGAACCCTACTCTAAATTAACTTATGAAACTAAAATTAATCCATTCTGCAACTCAAAATGTCACTATTAAGCCTCATTCAAGGGTTAGAAATATTTTGGAATAGTTTTGGAAAAAGGCAAGTTTGTAAAATTATGAGAAATTGCAGAACAATCAAGAATTCAAAATGACATTACCAATTCTTGTTCCTATGATAATGATGTATTAGCAGAGATTAATAACAAGAGAAGTTTGTAAATAATGAAGGCCTTTAAGTCAAATTTAACAAAACTAGAATACAAATAGCTAATAAAACTTAAAATACATTAAACAGAACCGAACTAATATGCAATTAACCTCCGAAATACTACAACTGAACTAAAATGAAATTAATATCTGAAGTACTGTAGCTCTATCTTATTCAGTGTTAGTGATATTTTGGAAAAATTCATAAGAACAAGACTGGCTGTAACATTCGATGTAAGTGAGCATAAAACATAAAGTTCAGAAAACTACCTAAATTAGGAACGAAACAGAGCTAAAGTTACTTATCTAAACAATATGCATAGAGCCTCTCGGGTAGTAGGGGCCCTCTACCACCAGATTAGCACACGAATCTCCTCAAGATTGCTTCAGATCATGCATTAAAGTTGTTCTTCTTTCATTAAAGGAAAACGCTTCAAAAACAGAGTATTACGGTCTTGGACAACTTAACAATAAAACATCAACTAACTAACTGTCTCTCAGTTTCCCGAGTTATTCTTATAAGAGAAATACATAACTGCCCTGGAGAAGAAATATGGATAAGTGTATTTTTCAATTAAAATCAAATTAGAACTCTTGTGGAGGCCTCATACTTTTCTGAAGACATCTGTAGAGTCCTTGTCCTGGTAGGAATCTACTTCTTAGTTTGGGTTTCCTCCACGTGCATAACCACTTGCAGATTTTTGCTCAAACTTCGTAGAGGGCAAGGAATGATGTAGGTGAGTTCTGGAATTCAACCATATCTATTTTTACTTTAAGTGACACCTGTAACCTATGTGAACATGAAGATAGCTGCAGAATAGGCGACTAGCTACAGAATGGCTGCATTCTGTAGCTAAGTCTAGTAAAAAATTACTACAACAAAAAAACCATGAAATTATAGTAAGTCAGTCATTGTATGCATTCTTAAAGTGACTTTAATCAATCCTATTGATCTTTTAAGCCTATAAATAATAAAGGACAAAGGAAATGAAGTGAAATTTGGTGAAAGTAAATGACATCTTTGGGGCTCAACATACCCCCACTGCAAAACTTTTGCATGTCCTCATGCAATCAATCCATGTATTTTGAAACTTCTGCTAGGACATCTAACCTCATTTTTCTGATTTGCTTGGTGTTCAATGGCATCCTAGGTTTCCTTATGACCAACTTGAATCTCAAATTTATAAGTTCCCTGCTCAACCTTTTGCTTTTCTTCTTCAGCTTTTCACTAGCCTTGTACAATTTTTCCATTTGCAGAGAGAGAGTTATGTTCATGTTACTCTTCAGTTTGACTTGTTCCCTTAAAATTTCATTTTCATTCTTTATATGCCTATTGAGTACTTCTAATTCATATTTGTCTCTTCTTAGTACTTCAATTCAAATCCTGGTGGACTAGGAGTTCTTCCTCTGCTTTCTGAGGCTCTCTTTTCTAATGACTCAACATAATTATAGATTTGTTGTTGTGCTGGGTCTATCTCTGGAGTTCCTTCATCAAGATCCTCTTTGTACTGGTACTTAGGAGATCTATCAGTTGGTGTCTCTTCATCTTCAATGTCTATGATGCTTGTTTGCTTAACTTCTGTCTTCTTCAATATGCCTCTAAGCCTATGGCTTCGTCTTAGTTTATATGGTCCCTCACCTTTCTCCTTAGCATACTTTCTTATTATCTTTTCCTTTTTAAGCTTTTTCTTAATTTCAACCAATTTCTCAGAGATAATCTCCTCACTGTCCTCTTGTATGGACTTACTAGTTTTAAGTTCAACAGATTTGGAAATTTTCCCTCTCCTGCTTCTTCTTGCAAGTTTGCTTTCAGGTGAAGATTCCTTGGGTTCTTCAAAGTGATTCCTCAAGAGGAACTCATCCCAATTGTCTCCCACCTTTCTCAAATGATGCTCAATTAGGATTTTAACTAGGCCATGGTGATACAAGGTGGTTTCTAAGAATTGAACCCTCTTTTGGACATTAGAAGCCATTCTCTTTAGGCTATGAAGTAAGAAAAAGGGTAAATTGATTTCTTCATCTAGGAAATGCATCATAAGCCGAATGTGATAAACATATAGGGTACCAAACCTTCCCTCACAAGTTATAAACTTTTGCAAAATGAGCAACATATTTCACCATTTATTCTTCAATGCTGAGCTAGGAATGCCCTTCTTCAAAATTGAAATATCCATACCTGGTGTTTTGAGCATCTGCCTCCATGCCTTATTGTGAAATTCCTTGTTTTTGAACCATCGTTCACCTTGCCTTGGTAATTTTGCTGCTTCTGCAATGAAGGATTCTGTAATAGTGAGCTTGACATAACCTATTTCAACTTCTAATCCGTTGAATGACCGTGAAAATGTCTTGGTTACCTCCTTATGAAAACCATTGAACTTTTCCAAAAACTGTAACCACCCAACCTGCTGTAGCATCTCTCTAATTTGTGGGTAACCCTCTAAGTATTTGGTTCTGATTGGTTCAGACCTTACAATGAGACCCATGGCTTCTTTTCTCAACCTTCAATTTACTGCGTCGTTACTGCTCTTCTACTCACGGTAAAAATGGCTATAGAGAGTTGTTTTCACCCCAAAGATGACTTCTTTGTTTATGCAGCAGGAATTGGCTATGGAAAGATGACATGAAGTGGTTATGGGATGAGTGAAATACGGTGAGGTTGATTCACATGAATTAATTATTTTGAGAGCTGTCATGGAGGAAAAGACCGCGGAAAAATCTTGTGAGAATTTCAAAATCATCAGTGAATATTTCGGATTAGTGACGTGACCTAATAGGTCACTTCAGTACTAATCATTAAGTTTTAATAAATGATGATTTGATATGGCGGAATGGAAGGGATTTGTCCAAGGTTTTTGTTTTTTTTTTATGATAGACTTAATAGGCTTGATCAACACGAATAATCAAAATAACTTTATGAAACATACATGACTTAACCATACTATAACTTTCATAATCTGTTATCATAATAATTTCACAACTTTACATTAGCCTTTCCTTTGATTTTTGTGGTTTTAATATGCTTTGTCTTCCTTTGAAAATCATTGATCCTTCAGTCTTCATAATCCCTTTGATTTTGCTTGTTGACATAGGTGTGCAGGATCAATTTGCTGTTGAACAAGTGATTACTAGATAGTTGCCTGCAGGATATCTGGCTGCAGAATGTCTGGCTGGCTACAGAATGTCTGGCTGTAGAATATACCTGTAAAAAGCTTTGAAACATGGAATGAAAAGATTTGGAACATGGATGGAATGTTGTATGAAATGAAATAAAATGGATCATGAAATATGGTGGGATGAAGCATGAGTGAAGTGAAATATAATGGAACGAAATGGATCATAAATGTAAAGTGGAATGAAATATGAAAAGTGTCCTGCAACTTATGATTTGTAATACTCAATTACAGAAAGAGGTCAAATTTAAAAATCTGAAATGAAAATGAGGTGGACCATGGAATGGAGTGAATGAAGTATGGATGAATCGAGTGAATGAAATATGGATGAAATGAAACATGATGGAGTGAAATGGATCATAAATGGAATATGATATATAAAATGGGTCTGCACTTATGATTTTGTGATAGCTGCTTGCAGGAAAAGCACAAATTTGAAAAGCTAAAGTGTCAGAAGGATTCTGATTTTCACTTTATCTTTTCTGTATAAACATGCTAATCAGTGATTAGTTTTCATGTTTATAATTTTTTTTTTTTCATGCATTTGAATTCAGAGAATTCAATTAAGTTGATGAAGAAGACAAATTCTTCTTCATTAACTTCACATCATTGTTTTCTTGGAATCTCTTGACAAATTTTTCTCTTGAAAGTGGCTTATGATACAGCTTCAATCTATGACCATTTACAAGAAAAGTGACCTTCTCTTCATCTATTGTTCTGAATTTTATTGCTCCATTGTAAAAAAAATTCATAATTTCATATGGCCCAAGCTAATGTGTTTGGAATTTACCTTGAAAATATTTGAACTTTGAATCAAACAAGAGGGCCCAGTCACCTTCTTTGAATTTCTTTTCCTTGATGTACTTATCATGCCATCTAGCCCTTTGCTGCTGGACTATATTTGTTCTATGGAATGCATCTTGTTTGATCTCATCCAATTCATTAATCTTCTCCAATATATGCTTTTGTGCTTCTGTTAGATCAAGTCCTAGTTGGACTGCCATTTTAAAATTTTGAATATGAAACTCTATGGGAAACAAAACTTGTTTTCCATAAAAAAGTTCATAATGAGTATGAACTGTTTTGCTTCTCCATGTAGTTCTATACGCCCACAAAGCTTCAGGAAGCCTGTCTACCCAATCTCTTCTATGTAAATGAACAGTCTTTGTTAGGATCCCTTCAATGACCTTATTAGTAGATTCCACTTGACCATTTTCTTGTGGATGATAGGGAGTAGATTTTCTGTGTCTGATTTTTTACCTCTCCATCATTTGTTCCACTAGCCTTGATGTGAATTGAACTCCTTGATCTATAAAAATTTCTCTTGGGACACCAAAATGAGTAACAATATCCTCAAAAAGAAAATTAACTACAGATAATTCAGTAGCAGAAATTAATGGCTTGGACTCTACCCATTTTGTAACATAATCAGTGCAAACTAATATATATTTCTTTTGTCTTGATGGATGACTAATAGGTCCTACAAAATATAAAGCCCATTTCTCAAAAGGTTCAATATGTACCTGAGGTTGCAATGGCATCTCACCTGAAGGAGAAGGTTTCCCTACCCTTTGGCAACTGTCACACCTTTTGACATACTCTTTAGCATCTTTAAAAATGGATGGCCAATAGTATCCTAAATGAAGGACCTTATAAGCTGTCCTTTTATCAGGAAAGTGTCTGCCACAAGGTTCATCATGACATGCCTTGAGGATCTCAGGCATCTCATCTTCCCGAACACATCTCCTAATGACAAAATCTAGACTTGTTTTGCATAACTCATTAGCAACCCATGAATATTTTGCACTGTCATAAATGATCTTTCTTTTGTCTTTTGCATTCATTATTGAAGGAAATTTCTCTGAAACTAAATAATTAGCAATGTCAGCAAACCAAGGAGTTTGAGTAGAAATTACAAAAATATATTCATCAAGGAATTGATCTTCAACTGGAGTATTGTCTTTGATGTTTTGGAGTCTAGATAGGAAATCAGCTGCTGTGTTTTGTTTCCCAAGCCTATCTAGAATGGTAATGTTGAATTCCTATAAAAGCAATAACCATATTATGACTCTGCCATTAGTAATTGATTTGTTCATTAGATATTTAATTGCAGAGTGATCTTTGTGAACAAAAGTTTCATAGCCTGTTATATAGTGTCTAAATTTATTTATGGCATGAACAACAGCTAAGAAATCTTTTTCAGTTACAGTATAATTTAACTCTGAAGGAGTCAAATTTTTACTTGTATAGTAGATGGCATAAGGAATCAGGTCTTTTTGTCCCAATACTGCTCCTAAAGCTGTATCCGAGGCATCTGTTGAAATATGAAAAGGTAATTTCTAGTTAGGTCCCCTTAAAATAGGTGCTTCAGAGATTTTTGTTTTCAGGGTCTCAAAGGCTAACTGGCAATCAAGATTCCACTTGAATTCACAGTCCTTGGTAAGTAATTTGAAAAGTGGAGATGCTATCTTGGTGAAGTTTTCTATAAACCTTCGATAATATCCTGTAAATCCTAGAAAACTCCTAACATCTTTTTGACAACTTGGAACAGATAAGTTAGAGATGACTTCAACTTTTGACTCATCAAATCTAATCCCATCCCTCGAAATGTGATTTCCCAAAACAATTCCTTCAGTAAACATCATAAAACACTTCTATTGACTTAGTGAAAGATTTTCTTCTTTACATCTCTTTAAAACTTTTTCCAAGTTTGCTAAGGCTTCTTCAAATGTGTTTCCATAGACTGTGAAATCATCCATATATACCTCTACACAATCATGTATTATATCTGAAAATATTCCTAGTACTGCCCTTTGAAATGTTGTAGGTGCATTACATAGTCCAAATGGCAATACTCGGTAAGCATAGGTACCCCAAGGATAGGTAAATGTGGTTTTGTCTTGATCTTCAAGTGCTACTTGAATTTGGTTATAACCACTAAACCCATCTAAAAATGAAAAGTACTTTTTGCCAGCTAATGTATCTAACACCTGATCTATGAAAGGTAAGGGAAAATGATCTTTAAGAGTAGCTTTGTTTAATTCCCGATAGTCAATACATACCCTCCATTTACCATTTTTCTTTGGCACAATTACCAAAGGAGAAACCCACTGACTATCTGAAATGGGATAGATAAAGTTGACATTTAACAATTTCTGCAATTCTTCTTTAACAATCTCCCTAAGATTTGGATTCATTCATCTCTGAGGTTGTCTGATTGGTTTACAATTTTCCTCTATATAGATGTGATGAGTGCAAGTCTTAGGGCTTATCCCTTTCATATCAGTGTACTCCCATGCATATGTAGAAGAATGTCTCTGTAATATCTTGACTATCTCTTCTTGTTGAGATTTCTCTAGGTTCTTGTTTATGTTTAAAGTTTTTCCTGGAAATATCTCAATTGTAGAGCTGCCAAATTTATCCATGGAGTAAAGAGACATCTATCTTGATGATAAAAACTCAATGTTGGATTCTTCTTGAAATTGTTCATGTTTGTATTCCGAATTGGATTCAAAATTTTCTAAGGTATTTAGAATCTGGCTATCTTCACTATTTTCTGAAATTGTGAAGAGAGGTTGTATGTCTTCTTCATCCTCAATCCACTAAGTATCATCTAATTCTGTAATTGTTTTTGCTGGAGGATACAAGGTAAATTTCTTGGTTGAACTACCATCAGAGATGTACATATCACTAGATCTACAGCTAATGAAAGCATCAGCTGTAGCTAACCAAGGTCTTCTTAATATAATAGGATGCCCTCCTAGATTATTCTTAAGAGTTAGGATCATAAAATCCACAGGATACTCTCAAGAATCTAGGGACACTGGAATGTCTTCTATTACCCCATCAGGTTTGATTACAGATCTGTCTGCTAATTGTAATAATGTGGGTGTAAAAATAAGATTAGGAAGCTTTAGTTTATCCATGATTTGTCTACTCATGATATTGATTGCTGCTCCTAAATCAATAAGTGTGTTTTGGATCTCAGTTCCATTGATGTGTATTTTAACAACTAGATTTCCTGGGTCTAGATACTTTGGAATGGCAATCTTACCCATCATGATATCTGCGATTTTTCCTGCCAGTTGAATTTTCTTTTTCTCTCTTATTCTTTTTCCTGTTTTCTTCATGCTCGACTCCTTTATTATCTTTGCTAAGATTGGAATTTCCTTGATAGCTTGCAATAATGGGATCTTAATACAAACATTTCTCAGCTCATCTAGGAAATCATAATTACGCACCATAATTTGTTTTTCTACACCCCTATCAATTTGTAATCTTTCTGGAAAGGGAGGTGTAGAGGTGGATGTTGATGGTTGCTCTAATATAGGAGTTGAAATTATTGGTTCTTTTTGTTTTGATTTTTCAATGTTTGGGTCTTGAAAAGATGTGTCTTCTTCAAGACTTTTATTTACCCGTAGAGAATCTTCCTCAAAGTTGTTTTGTTCTTGTATGATTACAGAAGGTTTCTTCTTTTCGAGTATTCTTCCAGACCTAAGTTGAACATCATTAAGGTATAAAGGAGTGATCAAATAGGTTGGAAAGTGTTGGCCTTCTATCATGTATATGTTCTGAGGATTTTTATTGTTGGGGTTTGGTATGGGTTGGGCAGGCAATTGATTTGTTTTATGAGGAAATGGTAATGGAAGTGGTGAATTTTGATGTTATGGATTTTGAGGATTCTGTTGAGGATTTTGTTGAAGATTTTGTTGAGGAGGGAAATGTGGATATGGTGGATAGGATGGTGGATATTGATGGTACTGAGAGTATCTTCCATAGGGATTTTGTGCTCCTTGTGCCCAAGTTTGTTATTGATTTTGGAATTGGGGCCAAGGTTGCTGCCAAGAATTCCAATTTGGTGGGGTTTGATTATACAACTGATCATGGAATCCTTGTGTTTGAGATCCTTTCCAAGGCCTCCTAGAGACAAAATTGAGAGATTCTGTGGAATTTGTAGGGGTTTCTTCTTGAAAGACAACTTTAAGACCAGGAAATGAAGGACAAATCTTGGTCTCATGTTTTTCTGAACAAATTACACAAGTCTCTACTAATTTTGCATCTAAAGGGCACTCTCTCAGGGCATGCTTCTTTCTACATTCGGGACAAAATATTGCTAAGGCATCAGATTCAGCTTTTTTCTTGTTTTGTAATTTAAGGGTGTCTATTTTTTCACTAAGACTCCATAAAATATCAGATTTGAATTCATCAAGCATATGTTCTATTTCTGCCCTACTCACTATCCCAGAAGCAGACTTACTTGCCCTTGCAAGAGCAGGGTCTCTTGGTCCTTTTATAGTTTTAGATTTCCCTCTTGAAAGGTTGATACATAATTCAGCTATTTCAGGTAATGTAAGCTGAGATATATCCCCTTTTCCCATCATATTAAGGATATATAGCCATTCATCCCTAATTTTTTTCAACAAGAGAGCTTTCAAGGTATCTTGGTCTAATTTTTCCATTTTTGCTCTTTTGATGTTGTAGTTAAACCTCTTCAACAAATATTCCAGGTTTTCATCCTCTTTTTGTAGCATTTTAAACACTTCCACCTTATGGTTTACTGGCATATAGTAATCCAAATACCTCTCTAGAAATGCATGTTTCATGTCTTCCCATGTCCTAATAGAACTGTTGATCAAACTCATAAACCATTTTAATGCTGCTCCTTTCAATGTTGAAGGGAATAGTTTAAGTTTTTGAGCATCTTGTAAGTAGTCATAGGTTATTAGAATTAGTTAGGATTATGCTTACTTTAGTATATCTTGGATTGGGTTTGTTGAGGTTATTGAGATATTTTCTCAACCTCTCTCTCCAAGATTAGAATCAGTTGGATCTCACTCCAACTATATGTATCTCTTGTGTATGTGAGTAATACAATTAATTATTGTGTGTCAATATTGTGCGTTTCTGCCATTTCATAATTTCTAATATGGTATTAGAGCCTAGCTGGGCTTAATTCCTCATGGGAGTGCCTAGGAAAATGTGAGAGCCATAAATAGTAATCCTAGGACTAGTTCGTGTGAATGTAAATTTTTTTTCTTTAGTTAGAGATTGTGTAAGTTTTTGTGCGGATTGAATTTTTATTCCTCAATAGTCTGTTGTGTAAAGAAGAAAATCAGTGGAAGACTGTTAGTTGCAGTTCATGGAAATTTCCATCTGGGCGTAAATGAGCCTCTGTTGATTACAGATTTTCACTTATGTTTGGAGACCCTGCGTAAAAGGAGAGGACACTGACGGTGATTAGCTGGAGACAACCTGCGCAGGTGATTTTGATCTCTGTCAATTTAATATGGATCATAAACTTGGTATGTTGCTGGTGAATCTTCCCGTGGAACTAGCCCTACCATAGTGCGTCTAAATTTTGAACTAGCCCTACCACTCTGTAGATAGCGCTTCCTACCATTCTCTCTGTAGATAGTTCTTCTAAATTTTGAACTGCTACATTCATCTCGAAAAAGGGATTTTTGATGGCATCGTGCTTTGGTAGAGACACTTATCTGGGAGGAGACATCACATGCGAGAGGATCAATTCATATTGAGATTTGTTCCATTGCGGAAGGCATGGGGGAAAATTCTGTGTCCAACGGTAAGGGCACCGAAAATCTCACGAAAATATAGCAGATATCTTCTCTGATTGGCAGAGACGAAAAATCTTAAAGGATCGATTGGTATGAAACCACGCGTGGTGTCTCTGTAAATGAAACAGTTTTTAGAAGGTTGTTTTTAATAGAGGAAGAATAGAACTGTGGGGCAGAGAGCAGCTCCTAGTGCTGCATGAGACCGAACCTGGAGCGCTGTTGGTGAAGGCTATAGAAAAATTGAGACCGTGACAGAGATCGTATAGCTGTGTGGTGCAAGATGGGATTCATCAGAGTTTTATGTAAAAAAATTTTTATTTTTTATTGTTTTAAGTTGTTTGTTTGTAAATTATTGAAGAAGAACCAATTATGGAACAATTTAGCATAATCTAAATTAGTCGTTCTCGATGTTCTTCAGTGCCGAGAGAAAAATTGGCTAGTTTGATTGTGTGAATTTGCTATATGCTGATGGGTCTTGTTGTTCCTCGTGGCTTCAAGAGCATCGGTTACAGGTTATACAATGAGATCCTTGTGCGTAAAGGTCACTTTGTAGGATTGATCGCTAATCATATTCTGTACCTAGAATATTTTCCTATAGACTGTTGAAATTTATTCTTCGGGGTTATTTCACAGACGGAGATATTTCCATAGGGTAGTTCAGTGTCGTGACTCTTCTTCAGGGGTGTCAAGAATCTTTAATATTAAAAATTCAACCTTGTTGGTCAGAAACAAATGTATTTTAAATGAGTTGAATGGTAGCTCGAAAATGGTGGAGAAAAGAGCGTTGTCTATGAGATCTCAGAGTGGGTACAAATGTTAATGAAGACCTGATCATACAAAGAGACGAACATTCAAAGTGTTGTAATTGTGATTAATTATTATATGTTTTGTAAAGTAAGCATTAAGGGAGGGTATTAGAATTAGTTAGGATTATGCTTACTTTAGTATATATTGGATTGGGTTTGTTGAGGTTATTGAGAGATTTTCTCAACCTCTCTCTCCAAGATTAGAATCAGTTGGATCTCACTCCAACTATATGTATCTCTTGTGTATGTGAGTAATACAATTAATTATTGTGTGTGAATATTGTGTGTTTCTGCCATTTCATAATTTCTAATATAGGTTCAACATAGGACTTCAAATTCAAATAGGAAAGTTTCAGGATCTTCATTTTTTAGTCCAGAAAAGTTTGGAAGGATAGAGGGTGAAATGTTTTTCATAGTTGCATTGGTTTATTAATCTACTATAGGAAACCCAAAAGAGCTTCCCATTTCCCTTCTACCTCTTCCTCTGCCTCCTTCTCCTTCTGCACCTCTACCTCCTTCTCCTCTACCTCTACCTCTACCCCCTCCAAATAGTGTATGGTATCCATTAAAGACTCCTCCTCCTCCTTCTTCTGCCATGGTTGATTCTCCTGTGGAAGTGGAAAAGTTTAGGTCTTTAGCAGGGGTCCTTGAATCTTCTTCTAAGACAGGTTTAGTGGATGAAGTGGAACGTATTTCTGATGGAATGTCTGATCTTAAGTCCTCTAGAAGTCTATGATCAGTGGAGTATGGGATGTGGGTTTGAGTTGGAGGTGTGCTGCCTCTTTGTCTTGGTGGAACAAGTGGTGTTCTAGGAATCAAGCTTCTGATTCTTATAAATCTACCCCTTGAGTCTCTTTCTCTATGCATATCATTGTTTTTGGGAGGTAAAAAACAAGGCTACCTAGTTACACTTCCCCAGCAACGATACCAAAATGTTTGCTCAACTTAGTGTTCCTAAATTGATGTCATAAATTGTCAACTAGGGCTAGTAAATTGTTGAAGTGAAGTGCACTATATGTGCCTAGGTATCTGCTTCCTACTTTGTTGTGTTTAGTGTTTTTCTAGTGTTTTTGGTTTTGTGTTTTTATGCTAAGAGGAAAATAACTAAGTTGTTGGCAAAGAGAAGTTATTGGTCACACTAAAACAGAGCAAAATCTATTCTAAACTATGTATGGCACCTAAGAACAGAAAATGCTAATTCACAGATTGCAAAACTTGACAAGAAAAATAACTCATTACATGAAATCAGTCCAATTCATTTCATTAGAAGTATGTTGGAACAACTTGAGAAAAGGATAAGTTTAATGCAATGAGGTTCTTCTAAGTAAACAACAACTTCCAATATCACAGAGAAAATCTCATCCATGGTTAGATATTTGTTGGAACACATTTGGAAAAGATTATTTGCAACATAGTAAGGAACCCTACTCTAAATTAACTTATGCCACTAAAATTAATCCATTCTGCAACTCAAAATGTCACTATTAAGCCTCATTCAAGGGTTAGAAATATTTTGGAATAGTTTTGGAAAAAGGCAAGTTGTTAAAATTATGAGAAATTGCAGAACAATCAAGACTTCAAAATGACATTACCAATTCTTGTTCCTATGATAATGATGTATTAGCAGAGATTAAGAACAAGAGAAGTTTGTAAATAATGAAGGCCTTTAAGTCTAATTTAACAGAACTAGAATACAAATAGCTAATAAAACTTAAAATACATTAAACAGAACCGAACTAATATGCAATTAGCCTCCGAAATACTACAGCTGAACTAAAATGCAATTAATCTATGAAGTACTACAGCTCTATCTTATTCCGTGTTAGTGATATTTTGGAACAATTCATAAGAACAAGACTGGCTGTAACATTCGATGTAAGTGAGCATAAAACATAAAGTTCAGAAAAATACCTAAATTAGGAACGAAACAGAGCTAAAGTTACTTATCTAAATAATATGCACAGAGCCTCTCGGGTAGTAGGGGCCCTCTACCACCAAATTAGCACACGAATCTCCTCAAGATTGCTTCAGATCATGTATTAAAGTTTTTCTTCTTTCATTAAAGGAAAACGCTTCAAGAACAGAGTATTATGGTCTTGGACAACTTAACAATAAAACATCAACTAACTAACTGTCTCCTAGTTTCCCGAGTTATTCTTATAAGACAAATACATAACTACCCTGGAGAAGAAATAGGGATAAGTGTATTTTTCAATTAAAATCAAATTAGAACTCTTGTGGAGGCCTCGTACTTTTCTGAAGACATCTGTAGAGTCCTTATCTTGGTAGGAATCTACTTCTTAGTTTGGGTTTCCTCCACGTACATAACCACTTGCAGATTTTTGCTCAGACTTCGTAGAGGGCAAGGAATGATGTAGGTGAGTTCTGGAATTCAACCATATGCATTTTTCCTTAAAGTGACACCTGTAACCTGTGTGAACATGAAGATAGTTGCAGAATAGGCGACTAGCTACAAAATGGCTGCATTCTGTAGCTAAGTCTAGTCAAAAATTACTACAACAACAAAACCATGAAAGTATAGTAAGTCAATCATTGTATGCATTCTTAAAGTGACTTTAATAAATCCTATTGATATTTTAAGCCTATAACTGATAAAGGAAAAAGGAAATAAAGTGAAATTTGGTGAAAGAAAAGGACATCTTTGGGGCTCAACACTTTACATAGCTGAATGACACTCTGATTATCACACCAGAGTGTAGTTGGATGCTGATGATGAAGACCAAATTTAGAGAGGATCTGATGAAGCCACATGGATTCCTTGCTAGCTTCAGCTACACCACAATACTCTGCTTCTGCTGAATAAAGAGAGATGGCACTTTGTTTCACACGACATGACCCAACCCGCCTGAACTAAGGCACAAGGGAGAAAACGAAAAACGGGTTTCACAAATGTGCACATTAAGGGACACGAGCAGGCACAAATTAGCATTTTTCTATACGACCTCCCTCACACGACCCGACCCGACCCAGTCGCTTGAGCGCATTTCCTTGCGCACCCTCACACAACACGACTCGACTCGCCCGAACGAAGGCACATAGGAGCGCCAAATGGCAAATGGGCCGCACAGATGTGCACAAGGTACACATGTAGTCACAACTTAGAATTTTTGATATGGCCACCCTCACATGACCCGACCTGACCTGAACGTGTTTCCTTGGGCGCCCTCACACGACATGCACAACCCGAACTGCCTGAACCAAGGCACAAGGGAGCTAATGGAAAACGGGTTGCACGAACGTGCACAAGGCACACAGGCAGTCACAACTTATATTTTTTGATACGGTCGCCCTCACATGACCTGACCTGACCCTACCCAAACATGTTTTCTTGGGCGCCCTCATACGGCACGACTTGACCCGAATGTGTTTGCTTAGGCGCCCTCACACGACCTGACCCCGCGACCTGACCTGTCCTCAATGCGTTCCCTTGGGTGCCCTCACATGACCAGACCTGACATAAACACGTTTCCTTGGGCGCCCTCACACGATGCTACTCGACCCACCTGAACGAAGGCGCAAGGGAGAAAAAGGAAAACGGGTCACACAAATGTGCACCACAAGGCACATAGGCAGTCACGACTTAGCATTTTTTATACAGCCACCCTCACACGACCTGAACCGACCTGACCCGAACGAGTTTCCTTGGGCGCCCTCATAAGACACGACCCGACTCACCTAAAAGAATTAAGCACAAGGGAGCTAATGGAAAATGAATCGCACGAATGTGAACAAGGCACATGGGTGGCCATAACTTAGCATTTTTTATACAACCTCCCTCACACAATCCGACTTGACCCGAATGCATTTCCTTGGGCGCCCTCACATGGTATGACCCAAACCAAATGCGTTTCCTTAGGTGCCCTCACATGAACCACCCTAACTCGACCCGCCCGAAGGAAGGCACAATGGAGAAAACAAAAAATGGGTCACACGAACATGCACAAGACACACGGGCGGTCACAAATTAGCATTTTTGATATGGCCTCCCTCACATGACCTGACCCGAATGCATTTACTTGGGCACGCTCACACGACACGACCCGACCCGACCCAACCCAGATGTGTTTCCTTGGGTTAATATCATCCCTTC
This sequence comes from Pinus albicaulis, assembly GCA_034641835.2. Lineage (NCBI taxonomy): Eukaryota > Viridiplantae > Streptophyta > Pinopsida > Pinales > Pinaceae > Pinus > Pinus albicaulis. The sequence goes on from CM076576.1 coordinate 497,960,955, forward strand.
TCACTTTTATTTCCAAAAAGTTAAAAAAATAAATCCTTTAAATGTATTGGAAAAGCATGAGTGAAATTGATTTAGATTGAAACCATAACTTCATTTTTATTATTTCCTATAAATTTATCTTTCTTTGCGCTATTCAATCACAATAAAAATTTGATTAGAAAATGTATAAAATTAATATAAATATTATTTAGTGAAAATATACTTATAATATTATTATTAGGTGTTTTTTGAATTTGCAATCACATAAGTTGTGATGTCAAAACTAGTTCGGTGCATGCTTAAACATTTTACAATATATTAATCAAATGATGAATATGTGATTTCATTATGCTATAACATAAATGATGTATTTAATTAAATAAATAAATAGCATGATATTTTAAATATTTAACATTAATTTTTCTTTTTTTTGAAAAAATAAAAAATAAAAATAAAAATAAAACTTTTAAAGATATAAATATGAATAAAACTAATTTAAATGAAAAATTCAATATTATTTTATATGAATCTTTATTTTTTTACATTCATATAAACTCCACTAAACCTCAAAAAAATATATGTATTGAGAAAAATAATGTTTAATATATCTCTTAATTTTTTCATAAATTAAAATCATAAATTTAATTTCTCCCTTTATATCAAACATTGAAAGTAAAAAATAATTAACCCAAATATTAAAAAAACATTATATGAATTTAACTTCATAAAAAAATCAACCCAATACATTTATAACAACTACTTAATATCACACTTTTATATCCACATCCTCCATTTAAATGAATCCGCGGATTAATGTTGAAAAATTTAGGATATATATATATCTATATATATGTATGTCCAATTTAATCCCACCATAAACCTTAGTTCATGAAGTTTGACTCTCCAATTAATTCCACCAGCCTACCATGGTGGGGTATGTGGCATGCCACCTTGTTTAAATGTTCAACGTCGGAAGTCCGATGTTTTGGAGGGCATCGCAAGATTGATGGTTTTGAGTTCGTTGCAAGATCGATGCTTCGGATCATTCCGTCATTGTTCCGACGTTGACAACGTTTTCTTCGTAATACCAACGTTGGCAGACGATTCGTCGCAAGACCAACGCTTTGGAGCTTTTCGTCGCAAGATTGACAGTTTGGAGCGATTCCTCGCAAGAACGACAGTTGGACACTCTGTCATTGTTTTGACGTTATCAATGTTTTCATCGCAAGACCAACGTTTAGAGAGGTTTGTCACACTTCTGACGTTTGCTCCGACGCTTTTTGGCGAGATTAAAAAAAATTGAGAAAAACTTGGGAACTTTCCGACAATACGTCAAAACTGTCAGAAAATTGACCATATGTACTAGTGCATAAGTCATGATTAGGGCATGAGTTGTTAGAACTAGTTAGCATGGAGACAGAGCCTTTACAGAAGATTGACACACCCAAATCTACACCTGCAAAACAGAAACCAACAGCTAAAAAACATGGCAGAAAGAGAGTTACAAGGAGCTAAACAGTGGTTAAGGGTAACTTAGAAGACATCTTGCATGTAATTGATATTGAATAAGCTCCAATTGTCCAAGCTGAAGATGTTGAAGAGGGAGGAAGGAAGCTTAAGAAAGGCAAAATAGCTAAAAATTTGGATTTTGCAGTTGATGATGCCGGATTCATGTTTCAACTTAGAAAACCAATGACCAGGCATGCAAGAAAGGTCATGGAAAGCAGCAAAGAGATTCACAAGGAAAATGAAACTGCTCAGCCACCCCCAAGCATAATAGACCTCTCCTCATCTACAAAAGAATATTTGGTCATCAAATAGAAGAAGGGTAAAGAGAAAATCATTGAAAAATCAGAAGTGGAAACCCTTAAGGAGAATTTGAAAGAAGCAAAGGAAGGGATAACAGTCTTGAAGAAAGAGGCAAAGAAGCATAGAGCTGAAAGGGTTCAATTTGAACAAATGAGAAATACATGGGAAGATCAAGTCACAAGTGTCTCAAATACCTTGGAAAATACAAAAAAAATGATAAAGTGGACTCAACCACTAAGAGGAGAGGTCAAGCACATAAAAAATAGAAATCTTCACTTGCAATCCAAGAATATGGCACTGAAGGATCAAGTGAAAGACCTAGAGCAACAATTAGACCTGATTCATGAAGAGCTGGAAAAGAAAGAATAGAAAATCACTGTGGTGGAGGAACCTATAAGTCAACTGATCATAAATGAGGAGGAAACACCACATGAGGAATAAGTTGAGATTAAATATGTCTTAGAAAGTTCATTACATGCATAGAATCAATATTTTGCAGCTGGAGGTCAGTTTTTGAAGACTGTTTTGAAAGGGGAAATTTCTGGGTTTTTACACAGTTTCGTAGCGTTCCTCAGGCTTAACGCCAGAAAAATGCTAGGAAAAAACCTGTAGCAGCCTTTTTGCTTCTAAAGTTAGTTTTTGCTTGATACAAGGAAGGAGGTTCATGGTGGTGATGTGTCATGACTTTATTAACATCATGGAACAACAAAGGAGTGAAGTAAGTGGATGCAGAAGTCATTTTTTCCATGCTACCAAAACTTGCTATGAAACTGTCCTGTTTTCGTAGCAAGCAAATGTTGGAGGTTTTGAGCATCCTAAAAGAATTTTTTGGCTAGATAGAGTCCTCTAGCATTTCAAGGGAGCTTATCATCAGATAATTATGACTCGAAGGGAGTGTTATGAAGACAAGTCATCAACCAAAGTAGTTTAGGAGATAAGGGTCATGCATTCCTAAAAAATAGGGGTATGTTCCATAGATCTGGGAGTGTTTTTAATATGTAAAGTGGTGATGAACTCTGTCATGGGTTTTTCGAGCATGTGATATTTAATTTGTAACCATCATGTAACTGTTTCATAGATAGGATAAGAGAAGTGTAATAAGTAAGAGTTAGAGTCCTATTAGGAGATGGTTTCTTTAAGGTGTAGCCGTTAGTTTTATGTTAGAAGTTATGTATTTCAGTTATGAAAGGTGTCATAGGAGAATTCAATGATCTAGCCACCAGGCAGATCATCCTTGTTGTAAAAAATGTCTATTTAAAGACAAAGCATTGAAGTAGTAAGGGGTTGGAGAACATTTTCACCAAACTGTTGCTTTTATGTATCTGACCTATATCAGTAATACAAAGTGACATTCTTCTTGACAGACTTGAGATTCTCCTGAGGTTTTTAATGTCTTATTGATCTACATATTTATATTTTACCACTTGCAGTAGATTTCATCTCTATTACTCAAAATTCATAACTTTATGCTCTGACTTCCTTTAGTGATGAAATGATTGTGTTTTCCTATGTTTTGTGTGTTAGTTGCTTTTGTTAAAGACCTCTATCTGCCTCAACTTCCATGTTTAAGAAAATTTTTTCACTAAAAATACTGATTGTTGACTCCATAAGCCCAATGGTAGCAAGCCTGCATTCTTTTCAACCTGCAATCATAAAAAACAAGTTACAATTTCCATAGAGTTAGCCATCTAGTACTATCATTATTCAATATCATAAAACCCCCTTGAGAGAGCCCTCTCAAACTGAAGAGGCTAAGCTTTAGTCAGAAGTGGTTTGAAACAGTTACACTGAGTTGTTTGATATGCAGCCAATCAAGTAAAATTTTGTGATAACATATACAATTTTTGATTAATTGGGTTGTGAATCCATATTCCAATACCAACACCTTCTTTGCCCATGGCTCCATCAAAATCCATATTCCAAGGACTATTTTCTTCATTTGGAAGGTGCAAATCAGGTGGCTGATTTTTGTTTTATGTTTGAGATACCTTTTCTATATCCAAAATTTCTGTTTTTTATACTGTTCTCTTATTTTATTTTTGAGGAGATGTCTTCAATTCCAAACTGTTTGGCACTATTTTACAAAATTCTATCTCTACCAATTATAAAACATAATCTGATTTTTCTGGATTTTTTGATTTTTATTCAATCAAAAACTTTGAAGATGTCGAGCATTCTTCATTGAACAGAAAAAAAGACTCTAAATAAGTATGTACAACATGAATGGGATAATTATTAGTCTTTTCTCTGGAACCGATAATATACTTCATCTTACTTTTCCTGCAAATATTTCTGAATTGTTCAAATATAGGAATTGTTGCATATGAAAAGTCAACCTGCAAAGTTCCTCTAAGCTTTGCTCCCCATGATCTAGAAAGTAGCATTCCATAACTAGGTGGAATATCAGCCACAACAACATCCATAAGGACATTATTGGCTGGAATTTGTTCTAATGAGACCACTAAATCACAAAAAAATTTAAGGGTGGAAAATTATTTTAAGGTTTAGAAACCTTGGCGAATCTTAATAGTCCCTAATAAGCAGACTATAAAATTATTGGCGATATGTTTGTAAAAATATTCAAATTTATAATAATTTCATATAGTCTTTATAAAAATTTGGCGATTTTTATGGTAAAATAATTTTATACTATAAAATTTGGGCGTATCATTCTTATAAAAAATTGGAATTGATGAATATTTTTTTTTTAAAAACATAGAAAACTAGCCCACCTGCGATTATTAGCCCCTAAAATTTTCCTTACACTAAATACTTGATAAGACCAAGACATTTCACCCTCCCTGAATCAAATGAATAGAGACAATGATAAGGTCTTGTGATGTATTTAGGCATAAGGTTGTGGGATGCTCCAAAGTCAAGCATTTCATTGTGAAGAATGAAATAATGGATCTTGAGACTTAAGTAAAATGGAGGAAATTCACTATCTTCTGATTTTTCATCAAAAGCAGGACCAAAAATAAGCTCAGGATGATCATCACTCAAGTTAACCATATCAGACGTTTGATCAACTCTAAGAAACTTAGTAGCTTGAAACTTATACTGATCATTATTCATTATCTCATTTATAGGAATAGAAACCTTTAGTTTAGCAATTTCATTTTCAATGGGAAAATGAGCAGGATGTTTATCTACCACTTTTAGTGATGTGTCTTTCCTTTCAGGAAGTTATTTGGATGAAGAGTCTTTCTTTTGTACTCCTTCGTGAACTTCTTGATATTTTCTTTGATTTATGGTGGGTTCTTCATTATATTTAGGAGAAGTAGAAGCAGCAAGTGCTTTTTATTTGCCCCTATTTGGTGCATCAACTTCTTTTTGCTGAGTATTGGTTTGAGAGCTTTGCTTATTTTGATTTCCAACTAGAGGAACATTTATACTTCTCAAACCATACTTCCTTTGAACTTGGGTGAGGTAATTTTGATAACCTCTCTTATAATCTTCATTACACATTAAATCTTCATTTAACATGGCATATTGTTGGTCTTCTGATGCATCTGCAAAATATTGATCTTCTTTAGTGAGGAAGAGAGGTTGCTGATTTTCCTCAAATAAATGGTTTTTTCTAGAAATTTATTCTTCATCATATTCATTAGGGCCTTCAGTATAATTTTTTTGGAATGGTGTCCTAACTTGTTGTTGACTTTATGGATCCTGACCCCTCTGTTCCCTTTGTTTAAACCTATATTGGGATTGCTGATTTCCCCCCCGAAATTGGGATTTCTTATAGAAGGTTCGACTTGTCTATCAACACTTGACATCTTATCCATTGTTTTCTCCATGACTTTAATCAAAGTATCAAATTTTCCTTCTAATGAAGTGGATGTTTCATCTTTTATTGTGACTCTTTTCTCCGTTTTTGACCTTAGACGTTTTAATAATTAGATTTTCCTCTACACTCACTGCATTTCTTTGCATTTTTCCAAAGTTGATGGATTTCTCTCCCTCAGTTGATAGGCCATGTCAAGGTCAAAACCATCAGGATAATGGAGTAAAGCAAGGCCTACGGGAGGATTAATATTATCAGGAATTGAATGATATATATTATTAAATCTAGCTGTGAATTCTTGGACATACTCATTTGTATTCCTTTTTAGTGCATTATATTCAGCTAGGATTTGCAGTGGATTTTTCTTCTCTTTCCATTTTGCCATGAATAAATCAATTAACTGTTGTGAGGTACCAATTGTAACAGCGAAACCATTTCTTTACTTCTCCAGAAAAACTCTTTGCAATTATACACATCTTAGCATCATCATTGTCTACTTCTTCAAGATCTATAAAATAAGTTACTTTAGCCTCATGCTGATAGAATGTGATTTCAGATGTTACATCAAAGAGATGCAACCTCTAACCATAATTTTGAGGTAGAGCAGTAAGCTGACCTGGTAGAATCAATGGAGAAAATATGGCCATGGTTAATGGAGGAGGTGGTGGAGGTGTAAATTGTGGTGGATGGATTAGGGTCAAGGTTTGACCTGGTATATCTTTTAGGAGCCAACTTAAGATCTGAATTATATGTTTTGGCTTAGGTTTTGACTTCAGCCTGTTTATAAAATCTTTCCTAGAGAATATTTAATAATCATTCCATGACAACGGTGCCATAAATGTTATCACTCTCCCAACTTCTTAGGCTTAAAATAGTAGTGAAGAAAGGTAACCACTAACCAAATTTTAGCTAGGTAGCTAGCCCTACCTAACCAAAGAGAGCTCTCTCTGTGTCACTTTTAAATATTCAATTTTAAGCTGAGCACCATATTTTAGGCTAGATATGAGTTAATATTTTTAATTTTTTTTTTAATAATTTGTTTGCTGGATAAAAATTATGATCAGTGAAACTAAAACTGATTTCAAAGACCGAATTGTAGAGAACATCGTAAGGCAAGATAGGCAAACTATTTGAGCACAATTAAATTGTCATTTGTGTATAGTGGTAGAAAAAGGCAGGGGTCTAAATGAGAATTTTACTGAATTCATTCATCATAAGAAAAGACACATTTATAAATATTAATAAACATAACATATAATTGATCTCTGTTTATAAACTGATAGGAATTTTACTCAAAAAATGAAATAACAGAGAAAATAACATTGCTCAAAAGAAATACCACATGAATCTCACAAAATTGGTGCAACTCCTTTGATTTCATTAATAATAGGTCCATAGTAATACATAGAAATCTTAATAAAAATAACATAGAATTGATCTCTGTTTATAAATTGATAAGAATTTTACAGAAAAAATGAAATGGAAAATGAAATAACAGAGAAAATAACATTGCTCAAAATAAATACCACATGAATCTCACAAAATTGCTGCAACTCCTTTGATTTCATTAATAATAGGTCCATAGTAATACATAGAGTCTCAAAAACTCAATTATCTAACAAAAATACTTCCTAAAACAAAGTCTTTATATAAAAGTAAAATTACAATAGTTACATTAAAGGCTATCATAACAGATAGCACTTTATTTTCTAACTAAATTCTAACTGCAATCATGGAAATATATTCGATTTTGCTGTGTCGGCGTTGCGCTAACTGAAAACTGTTGCTGAAGGAGATAATTGCGGGCTGCTCTCACTATCAGTGGACTGATGATCTCACAAATATTTAACTTTCTGTTTTTACTAATTACTCCTGAAATTCACACATATTTTCCTAGAGTTATTCATCAAGGATGACCAGTTTCATTACCTTACAGTAAACTTCATCTGCTTCAATGTATTTAGCACAGGTGGGCCTCACCACAAAGACATGCTTGATCTCATACTGAATGTAAATGTCATTACTCAGGGTTCCCAACAGTGCTCTTCCTGTCAATGTGCCTTTAATTTTTGAAAAATTTGCAGTATCTCTAGCAATTTCTTTCAATCTTCTCCAATAATATTCCTCGGTCATCAACTTATCATTAATACAAGCATAGAAGGCAGTACTTTCTATGTGAGAGGCTCTATTCTACTGAAAAATATCTGAACTGTGACCTTCAGACTGTGACACTTCTCTTCAAGCTGAAGAATCTAATGATTCTTTGTGAGTACCTTTTTCACTTCCAGGATTGTTTCTGTTCTATCATCAATGCCCAAATCATCCAACTCATACTTGTTCTTTGCATTCAAAATCGTAATGATGTTGTTTGCTATTGTAGGCTTATCTCCCAGTTGTGCTTTGATTGTTGTAATAGCCTCATTTTCTCAAATAGAATATGTATACTTTTCCAAATATCAATAAGAGATTTCATGATGTCTGCCCAAATTATCTCTTTTACTTGGCCCAGGGTATTTCCAATGGCTGACTCTTTTTTCTCTTTCTGCAATCTCTCAATTAACTTTTTGGCTCTCTGTGCTTCAGCTGCATGCGAACTTTTAGTATTAGATTTATGAAATTGCAATAATTTTACCCGATCCTACAATTTATTTTTCTCCTCTTCTTGAATGGACGTATTTTGAACTTCTTTGGTGAGCTGCTCAGCTCCATTTGCAGTACTTGCTGTAGAAGTTTGAGCTATATGGATGACTTCTAGAGGCACTGCTTCTAAAGGAACCTTTGATGTTTTTGATGCTACTTATTTTTCCTTTATAATTTCTTCTAACTTTTATTACATATGCTTTATTTGAGCACTTTTATCTATAATCAATTTCATCATTTTTGTCTTCTGAGATTTAGTTTCTTCAATATATTTTTCCAAAGGATCTTCTGTGGCTGAAATCTTCAATTGTTTCATAAATGTTGCTATGTTAGCATTTTTATTCTTGATGATTTCTTTTATTGCATTGAAATTAGATGGATCATATCCAATTTTAATCACCAGATCTTCTAGATTTGTTATTGTTTTGTCCTTAGAAAATGATGACACCTTCTCCATTTTCAGCTGTGACTGTACATTAGCCAATGAAACATGCAGTTTTGATAAACTCATAGCAGTGTTAGTGAGAGTTGATGAAATCATCTCACTAGTTTGATTTTGTAGCTCCATTTGATCTATTGGATGAATCTCTTTTGTATCAAACTCAAATGTAGCCCTTTTATAATCTGCTTCTGACTTTGGACGTGGAATTTGTGCTTGAAGGAAAGCAAAGTGCATTTTTCCCTTTTATGAATCTAAAGCTGAAAGAAACCTACTTTTTGAACTGGGAGTTTGTTTCCAAAATTGGTTGTATGTACTAGTCTTTAACAATTTTTCTTCAACTTAATCTCTTTGAAGGTGTCAAAGACAATTTTTTCCTTCTCTCCTGTAGCAACTGTACTAGTCTGAATGGATTTCTGATGATCCTGAGAAGCTGCTAATTACCGATATTTAGAAACTGTAGAAGGAGTAGGAGTAGTAGAATTACTTTTATAACCTACCTGTGTGGAAGGAGGTTTCTCTTCAGTATTAATAATTACTTCTTTCTCTGACTCCTTGCTAGGATTGACCTTTGGATTAAGTTTTGTTTTCTTTCTGTAATGAATTTTAAACTCTTTGCTAGATGAATCAGTCGTTGGAGATGACTGATCTTCTGAAACTCTTTTCCCTTCTCTTTCATGTGCAGTAGGAGTCTGTAATGCTGATGTAGGCAATGTCTGTTCTTTAGCCTCCTGTAAAGTACCTTCAATTTATTCAAGATGATTCATGTATTTTTCAATCTTTGGTCTAGGTGTATGAAAACATGGTGTAGATTTATTCTCTACCCTCAGTTTAGAAATGACACCAACTAGATCATAAGACCATGTAAAACTAGGTGTATGAAAACATGGCGTAGATTTATTCTCTACCCTCAGTTTAGAAATGACACTAATTGGATCATAGTACCATGTAAAACTGAGATTAAACTGCATATCTTTCAACAATTTATCTGCTTCCTCCCCTACTGTCCTGCTATTATAGATAAAAGGTCCTATCTGTGTTTTGATTTTGAATTGTGATTTATTTTTAATGGAGAAAAAATGCACTTCATCAGCATTGAGAATTTTTCTAATGTACTCCAATGAAAAAATCCTCATGGGGAGGAATTTTGGCATCTTATAAGGGGGAATCTCACAGCCATAAACTCTGAGTTCTGTATAATTTTGGTAAATATACCAATCCCCTATTATAGCTTGATCTGACATATGCAATACCTTTTTTATTTCTTCACTAATCATGGGCTATGTAGTGCTATTGAGAAAACTGAGTGCTGGCTGAAGAAACAATTACACAAAATATTTATATGAATACTCTTTTTGTTCCTTCATGACTAATGAAGTCTAGGAAATGATTGAATATTGTTTGCCTTCCTCATCCAATTTTTGTAAGGAAAAATTAAAATTTTCTCCCTAATAATACAAGAAGAGGTAAAATAACACAAAGGCATAACTAAAAACCTCTTCAGTTGTGAATTTAACAAACTGATCATGGATATAATCTACAATAAATTGATTGAAGTTGAAAATTATGAAGGGTTTGGAATTTGTGGAGAATATGGACATGAATCCTATGATGGCTTCATATACCCATTGGTCTAATTAATAACCAAGAAGGTAGGAAATGAATGTGATGATTTTTTTCGACCTTTCAGGGAAAATGGATGATGGAAATTGAGGGTTTTTCTTGGGTAATGGATCATTTTCAATCATAAAGAGCTCAAGAGTTTGAGCTCTCTTTGAAAAATATAACTTTTGATATATTTCAATCAATTATTATTTGGAAAATGGGGTGGAATTCTCTGTGGTTGGGGCTTGCATCATTTGTTCGATGGTTTGGGGATTGATGGTCACTAAAATCTCTCATGTAGGAGAAATAATAGCTCTCTGGTTTGGCATATACCAATCTTGGCATCTTCTAACAAATTCCAGAGCACTATGGGTGTGAGGAAAGATGAAATGTGGAAGGTTAGAATCCCATAATCTGATATCATCATATTTATCTAAGAATTTATCTTCTAACCAACAATATAACTCAAAAAGCTCAATTTCGCATAGGGTTTCATGGATTTTATTGTCTTTGTCTGCTAAAGGCATGTGATGAAAGTCAATTGAAGGGTGTAATAACACACTTAATTTTTCTTCTGGTCCTTTATTCTTTGGAGGCATGACTGGCTCTGTTGGAATGGCAGAAACAAGAATTTTCTGATGCAAAAAAGGGGTCGAGACTGAGGAGAAGCTCTGCAAATTCAAAATAATGTCAACATATGCAGAGAAGGCTTTAATCAATGGCAAGGTTGATCTCTGGAATTCTGGTCAATAGATGTAAATTTGTAATCCTGTGCAAAGCAGATTGAAAAGTAGAATGAAAGTTTCAAACATGTGTTTAATGATGAATTTATGGAAAATTGAGTTTGTTTCCGATTTGAAAAGGGCATGGGTACATTGCCTAACATTTAACAATTAAATTAATTGGATAAAAGTTATGAAAATAAGGGAATTAATTTGATTGGACAGTCCACATTCCACATCGGCATGACATGATTGACGAGAGAAGTAATGGTTTCAACCAACAGATAAGTGGGATTTCGGAGGGGTAGCTTGGTGGTAGGTGGTTTCGTGCGAGGGGGGTGGGGTGCGAAATCACCTGCTCATGACACGTAGCAGTGGGGTCGGGCTTTAAAACTACCTATTTCAGACCCCCCCTTGTGATGTTAAGTTTTAGAAGATGAGGGGGGGTTGAAGTCTCGTACAAGCCGTCGGATGTGATAGATGAAAGGCAAGATGGGGGGTAGTTAGCGTACAACAGAGTTAAATGAAATGTGGGGTAGGGGTATCATGAAGGCGATGTGACATGGATGATTGACAGGTTATGGAATGTAATGTGTCATATAGGTAGTGGAGAATAATAGTAATGGAGAATAACACATAAGATTTAAATCCTATGGTCTTGAGGGTGAATTTTCGAAATATTTAAGATAAAACTTTAATAACCATACAATTTCAAAAATAACTTTCTCCTACAAAGCTCTTCATTTCTCTTCGAATACAGCAACAGAATAGAGGAATTTTATGATACAGAGTTTATTTTAGACTATATTTACTCCTTCAAATAGACCTTTATGGAAGAAATGGAGGTTTGATTGCCTTATTTTTAGTGAAAAAATGAAGATTTTTCATGAGGCAATTTTGACCCTAACTTGAACTATATGAGATGGAATGACATGACTTTATACCTCTGAATGGAAATGAAATAATGTGAAGGATCAACATATCATGATAAGACTTGTTCAGTGACCAAAATTATTGCTAAAGACTAACTGAAAAAGAAATTTTTTTTTTACTAATGACCTGATGGAAAAATCTCAAAAGAGCTATCTTTGATCACTGAAAAACTGACTCTAACACAATGTAGGTGCAAAGAAGGCCAATGAGAACTCCAAGAATCTATCTCTAGACTAGGGGGAGTGCTGATCAAGGTAAAGGCCATGTTCTGACACAAAAATCAAATGAATCTCAGTGAAAGGTCTTCCTACGATTAATTTAGACTAAGTGAGGCAATGAAGGCTTGTTGAAGAGGTGAAACAATTAATAAGGACAAGGAAATCACTAAGGAAAGGAAACGATTCCCAGTGGAGTCACCGATTTGTTATGTGGAATTTATGACTGTGGACAAAAATATCTTCCCTAGACCTAGTGGACTAGTATAGAACAACTGAAATAAAAAAATATAAAGTTTCCCTTAGAGAAATTGAAGAATCAAAAGAGGCTTACTTGGAATCCATTGCAAGGTTTACTCTCCTCTCGAGTTGTAAGATCCAATTGTAGATCTAATTGCTATAATTAGAACCTGCACATATAATCATAATAAGCCAAATATTTACAACATATATGTAGCATTATCCAATTACTCTATTCAATGGATCATCAAAGCATTGAAACATATGGATGTAAACATAACATAACATATATAGGAAAACGATATAAGGCTTTGTATTAATATGAATAGGAGAGAGTTTACAACCAAGAATAGTAGCTTATCTTGTAGATATCTCCCCAAGTTGACTTGTCCTTCCTCGTCACAAAGAACACCTCAATGTCACCCTAATGCATGAAGATGATGACCCTTTTATATTCAAGGAAACAACATGAGGGAATGATCATTCTCCAAAGTCAAACCATGATGTTATAGATGGCTGTAGATGTATAGGAGAGTGGTGTTTTAGGAATTCTTATCCATTTGCCAATCTAGGCTTGAGATCCATTCTTGATGGGAGGATGAGCTCAAGGGATAAGGGGTGAAATATCCAAGGTAGGATTAGATAGGATTCAAAGTTCTTATCCAAGGAAAATGGTTGAAATAACTCCTAGAAGCTTCTAGAAGAGGAAGCTTTAGGATTCTTTTTATTTTTCCATAATTTATAGAATCAACGCACCCCCAACAAGGGACAACCTACTACTCATCAGTGCAGTTGCAGAATGAAGAAAATTTCTTATGAATGCAGGTCCCTAAAGGGATAATATGCACTAGGCTTTAAAAACACTGTTTTGAAGTAGTCATACTCAAAAAATCATGGATTTGGAAGAGTCATGATTAGAGATTTGTGTAGGGATGATGACAAGGTGTTCATGGATGTTGATTGATTTGGTTTGTAGGCCTATTGACTAGATGCGAGAAAATGGCCTATAACAAGGGACTTGTTGGCAATTACCAGTATTGTACCAATAGAGAAATATTAATTATTATATACATTAACACACACACATAAATTAGAGAAATGGGAAGATAACATAAGTAATGGGAGTCCAATAGATAATCTTCTTTATTAAAAGACCAAAACTTACAATAATCCCTTCTTATCTCTCTTTCTATATTGCAACAATGAGCTATTTATATATAAACTTTGGTTACACCAAAGTTGTAACTATATAATTACCTTTATTAATCAACCTAACAACTAACTTAGACAATCGAGTGGGTTTTTTTTATAGAGTCTAGTCGACGGGGTAGACTTGATCTTCCAAAAGGATGTAATGAAAGACTACAAGGAACAACATGTTTAGGAACACTAGAAAAAATAACAACAAGATAAAAAATGTATAGTTGCATATGGATGTGTAAGAATCTAAGTTTGGAGGTATGATGGGCCCTTACAATTAGCATTTTGTGGGCCCATCTACAATGTCATTTTTACCTAAACCCTTATAACTTGATCTTGCTTTGTATGTTTTAACCCTGTACATAAATGATCTTCAAACAAACTCTGAAAAAAGAAAATAAGCAATAGCGAGACAATAAAACATAAAACATATATACACATAGATTTTCCCCTGGATACCAAACCCGAGACTACCAACTTGATTTTTCATTATATTCCTCAATGTTACAACACACACACAGACACACAGACACACAGACACACACAAATATATATACATGCCGAATAATTCATAAAACCCAAGCTATTAACCCTGGATTAGAAAATAACATATTTCCCTTGACCATATCTACAAAATACCATGGGCAGAAAACCGTCATCCCCAAAACCATGTGCAAACTCATGCACAAAACCATAGGTAGGTTCGCCCACCTAATATAGGGTCCAGATTTATTTTCTCAGGGTGCTACCCAAACCCTGTGTAAACCCCCCAACAAGGGGGGCTGCGCCCCCCTCCCTGTGACCCTTTAATGCACCCGACGTAAGTGTAGAGGGGAAAGCTGCCCCCCTCTTACCCCCCATTTCTCACCCGAGGCTAGTCGTGGAAAAAATATAACGCATACCCAAAATTTTCCCACTTTTTGTTTTCTTTCCACAAGGGGACGAAAGAGAGCTTATTCATTGGTCTAGCCCTGCAATGCCCATTTTTTCTCTACACAAAGAGAACTTCTCAATGCTGATAAACTTCATCAATGCATCTGCAACATTCTTCAAATTTTCCACCTTTTTTTTCCTCAACCATATCTCTCACAAAGTGATACTGAACATCAATGTGCTTTGTATTTGAATGATAAGCAAGGTTATTAGGCAAGAAAATTTCACTTTGGCTATCACATTCTATCCTTATATCTTGATGCACCAACCCCATAATTTAACACAACCTCTGCAACCAAACTCCTTCCTTGCTTGAATGAGTGCATACCATGTATTTTGCCTCTGTAGTTGAAAGAGCCACTATATACTATCTTTTACTCATCCAAATGACTGCACCTCCAAATAGGCTAAACACATACCCACTTGTAGATATTATTTGATCCATATTTCTAACCTAGTCTACATAAAAAAAGCCACAGATATCCAAAAAAATTTCCAATCTTGGTCTTCCTTCGTAACATAGACCATAATCACTAGTGCCACACAAATATATGAAAAACCACTTCACTGTTGTCCAGTGCTTCTTCCCTGTTTTTGACATAAACTTGCTCAAGGCTCCCATTGCATGTGCAATGTCTGGTATAGTGCATACCATCGCATACATCAATCTACCCACTTCACTTGCATATAGAACATAGGACATGTCCTCTTCTTCTTCTTATGTCTTGGGACACTCTTTAACAAATAAATTTACACCTACAGGAATAGGAACCTTCATCGGTTTACTTTCCTACATATTGAACCTATGCAATGTTGTCTCCACATACTTCCTCTGGTTTAACCAGAGCTTCCTCTTTTCCCGATGTCATTTAATTTCCATGTCCAAAATATAGTTTGTAGCACCAAGATCCTTCATGTAAAATTTGGATAACAACCGGGTCTTCAAATCCTGTATAATTTATTTGTCATTTCCAACCAACAACATGTCATCCACATACAAGACCAAATAAATAACATGGCCACCAATTAATTTGAAAAATAGTAATCCTCTTCGCTTCCGATGAAGCCAAGTCTCCATATATATGTATCAAATTTCTGATACCACATCCTTGGTGATTGTTTTTAACACATACACAGACTTTTTTAACCTGCATACCAGTTATTTACCACCCTTCCCCACAAATCCTTCAGGTTGCTTCATGTAGATATCCTATTCTAGATCCCCATGAAGAAATATTCTCTTCATATCCATCTATTCTACCTCAAAATCAAATACAATAGAAACATATAAAAGTAATCTAATAGAGGTTACCTTGGAAACAAGAGAAAAAATATCACTAAAATCAATTCCCAGAACCTTGGAATAACCTTTTTCTACCAACTGAGCTTTGTATTTCTCCACCTTTCCTTCTACATTCATCTTCTTCTTAAACACCAATTTTCTTCCAATAGGTTTCCTTACAGCCGACAACTCCACTAGATCCCATGCCTCATTTTTGTGCAAGGATGCCATTTCATCAGCTATGGCCTCCTTCCGGAGTTTTCCATCCTCTGAATCCTGACAGTTTTGGGATCATTAGCAGTGATATATAAAGAAAAATCTGAAGATAAAGAAGACAGACTATACCTTTTTGGTTACCTTATTTCTTGAACTGATATTCTCACTGCTGGAGTTTGTGGCTCTTCCTCTTCTGAATATTGTTCTGCTGTAGAGTCTAATTATTCCTCCTTTAGCTCAAACTCTATCTTCTTAGGTTCCTTTGGTAGGAATTCATGTTTAAAAACATCTTTCACCTCTCTAAATACCACATCTCAGCTATACATAACCTTCCTTGTTTCTGGGTTCCAAATCTTATAACCTTTTAAACCATCCTTATACCCAATAAAGATGCACCTTTCATATTTACTATCTAACTTCGTTCTTTTCTCCTTTGGAACATGTACATATACATCACAACCACACACCCTCAGATGTGAAAGAGAGGGTTTATTAACAGTCCATACCTCATGTGGATTCTTATCCTCCAATGCTAATGAAGGTGATCTGTTAACCAGGCAGCATGAAATCTCCACTGTCTCTGCCCAGAATTCATGTCCTAACCTGGTACCACTAAGCATGATTCTTTCCTTTTCCATCAATGTCTTGTTCATTCTTTCTACAACTCCATTTTTCTGAGGTTTGTATGGAGTATTCTTCTGTCATGCTATACCACACTTCTTACAAAACTCTTCAAATTTCTTCTTGCAAAACTCTCCACCATTATCTGTCCTCAACACCCTTATATTCTTATTTTTCTGGTTTTCTACTAGAGCCTTGAATTCTTTAAATCTGTCAAATACTTCATATTTCTTCCTTAGGAAATATGTCCATGTATTCCTTGATAAGTCATATATAAATGAAACATAGTACACAAAATTACCTAGTGATGGAACCAACACAAGCCCAAACACATCACTGTTCATAATCTCTAATATCTTGTTTTCCCTCTTAGCATTAGAAGGGAAACTCACCTAATTCTTCTTCCCATACACACAATGTTCAAAGAAATCTAAATCCATATATAAATTAGACATACCTTCTACCATACCATTACCATGCAATATTCAAATGCCCTTCTCTCCAGTATGTCTAAGCCTTTGATGCCATAGAATGGTATTTTCTCCGGAGACCGCTAGGATTTCTGCTCCACTTTCAAGAACTACAGAACTGCTGCACACATCAATAAAAGTGCTACCTAGAAGATTTTACAGAGTTCTAATCCAAACTCCCCTCATGAATACCAATGCTTCTTGAAGCATATTTCAGGTATATTTCTCGACTACAATTTCTATTCCTACATCATCCATCTTGCTTACCAAAATCACATTTCTGGCTAATGTAGGAATATGCAAAACACCAGGAAGTGTTATAATCCTTCCACCTTCCAGCTTCAACTTGACTTTTCCACATCTGACAATTCTGGCCTTCCTGTCATCCCCTAGGACGACATCACCACCATCATATTTCTCATACTCTCAAAATCACTCCCTATGGGGAGTGAAGTGAAAGGATGCACCTGAGTTAATCAACCATGCCTCATGATATACATGTGTATTTGAAGAAGAAGAAAAATGCACATCCCCACCTTCATCTGAGGTGGTTTTCACCTCTATATAAGGAGCATCATCAAATCCATTTCCTTTCTCAGGAGCTTTAGATCTGCAGTACTTTTTGAAGTGCCCTTCCTTTCCGCATTTCCAACACACCTTTACATGATTTCCTGGAGATTTGGATCTCCATCTAGATTTAGATATCCCACTCCAACACTTATTTTTGTTTATGTTCTGGGAATGTCCTCGTACAGACAAGGAATCTCTATTCTGGCCCTCCATATTTTTCCGTCTCATTTTCTCTGAAAACAAGGCTAAGATAATTTCATCAAAATTCAAGGTAGTTGTATTGCTACCTATTGCAACAACCAGAAAGTACCATGAATCTGGTAGAGAAAACAACAAAATGATGCATTTATCTTCATATGATATTTTAATATCAACATATGGCAATTGACTTACCACAGTATTGAAGGCGTTCATATGCTCTGTCATCGAGTCTCCACCCTTCATCCTTAGGTTATACAATTTTTTCTATAGGAACAATTTATAAACCAAAGCATTAGATTGGTACAAAGTCCCCAAATTTCCCACAAAAACTTCGATGTAGCTTCCCCAGATACATTCAACAATACTGAATTAGATATATACAACCATATTGTGCTCTTTTCCTCTGATCCAACTTCGCCCAATATTCATCTGGCATTTTTGTTGGTTTAGTACTCGGATCTACCGCGATCCTATGATCTTTATTCGCCAACAGATCCTCCATCTTGATCTTCCACAACTCAAAAGTATTACCATTAAATTTATTGATCTCTATCTTTCCACTTCTCGCCATCTTCTTTCATCGCAAGAATCGATCCCGTAGATCTCCTGCTGAACAGGATCTACCACATTCCCGAGAAAAAAACCCCTCATCAGCAAAGGTGTCCCCTTGAATCCAAAACAAATCTGATACCAAATGTAGGTTTTAATCCCGTACAAATATTATATGAAAAAAAACTCTTAAAATATAAAGTAAACAATAGCGAGAGAATAAAAACACAAATATACATAGAGATTTCCCCCTGGATCTAAAAAATGAGACTACCAAATTGATTTTTCATTATATTCCTTTCAATGTTACAACACATATATATACATGTTGAAGCATTCATAAACCCTAATGTATTAACCTTATATTAGAACATAACCATAGTTCCCTTGAACGGATCTACAAAATACCATGGGAAGAAAACCATCATGCCCAAAACCATGTGCAAACCCATGCACAAAACCATTGGCAGGTCCACCCACCTAATATAGGGTCCATTTTTTTTTTTTGGGGCTACCAGTCCCCCGTAAACCCCCTGACAGGTGAACCCCCTGCTCCACCCAACACAAGCGTAGGGGGGATGGCAGCCCCCCTCTTACCCCCCACTTCTCGCCTAAGGCTAATCGTGGAAAGGATATAACACACACCCAACATGCTTATGTGCATTTTTTATATTTTACATGTTAGAATATGTTGAGTGAGTTTCCCAATTAGTATGGTTGTGTGCATGATTTTGTTGTTTTTGGTACCAAATGTGCATTAAATATGACAGGATAATATGAAAGGACTTTCACTAGGAGACTCACAAGAAATTAGGTATCTTTCTCTCAAGGTAACTAACACTTACGCTATGCCTACTCAAGTTCACCAAAGACACATTGTCCAACTACAAATTGGATTTGTTAAGTGCAATTAATTTAGAAGAAAAGGTCCCCCTAATCTTGGGATTTTGGAGGGAATAAACTACTATGACCCAAAGGAGGGAATATATTGGGTTAAATGTGAATGGTATGAATACAATGTGGAGAATATATGGGGTTAACTGTAAATGTAATGTGTAAATGTATATGTGTAAATTCCCACTAGCAAAACTGGTTGAGGATGGGCCTTGTTAGCAAGGAGACCCAAGGTCAAACCTCACGGGGGTGGTTTTGCCTTATGCTAGGGGGATGCGACATGCTAAAAAAATCTAGTAAGTTATGGGATGGTGTGGTACAGGTTGGGTGCGATCCCCAGGTGGATTTGACAACTTATATGCCCTTGGTTTGCGACTCCTTAAGCCACAGGTCAAGCCTGTAGGATCAAAAACAACTTGACAAACAAAAAAAATGTTTAAATGTATATGTATTATGGTCGACCTAGTGATGAAGGGGCCACATGTGTAATGTGTGAATAAGTATATATAGAGATCATGTAGTGATTATTTGGGACTTGTAATTTAGATGTATAGATGTGTTTGGGAATTTGGAGGAGCTTATCCTATTATTGTATATATTGAAGTTGTTCTTCATGCCTATGTTGGTGTAAATGGTATGTAGTTTTGGTTTTTTTATGTATTTGGATCATAACATAAATACGCCTATCAAGGGGGAGTGTCCCTTGTTCATTTTGTACAAAGAGGGTTTGAAACTCCTAATAGAAGTCTTTTTTTGCTAAGCATTTTCTTATAGTATCAATACACTTTTTTTTAAAGAAAAAATTATATATTGCAGTAAAATATTATGGTTTGAAGGGTAGAAGCTTGTACATCATGGACAAAAATTTCTTCTACACATTTCCAAAAACTCCAAGAAGAGTTGACACAATTTACACCTTGTTTACATATGACTATTCTGAATTTAATTTCTTGATACAGCCTCCATAAAACACCTGCAAGAAATGTATATTTGCATAACATGGAAAAAATACCTAAGAGTTAGTGATCCCACTACATTCCCCCCATAACAAGATTGACCTGAATTTCACTTTCTTATGGCTCAAACTGAGAAGGAGGGGAGGCTGGCCCACAGTAGTCCTGATTCCATTTTCCTCATGCCATGTTGAGTGCATGTGTTAATGCGGTGAGTATCCTCGATCATGCCATTGCGAGCCTCGTTATCAATGTCCTCAATTATCAGGATCAAATTATCCACGCGAAAGCCACAATTTTCCATCGCAAGCTGTAATATATCCATATTGACTTCTGGTATCCCCATTTTTTGATTTAAAAGCTAAAGTGAACCCATGACTTAGACAAAATCATCTCCACATTCTTTGAAATCAGATAGATGACAAATTCCATAACACCTTCCATTTTCACTAAGAAAAATACTTAAATATTTCTCTCTTGTACTAGAATCTTGCTCCATGAAGTTAATCGCACTCCAAACTTGCTGTCTATTTTGACGAATTATGGATCTAACTATCAAATTTGAGCTACTAGAGACACTGCAACACTCTATATAAACCATTGAGCCAATTCTCCTTGATTTGAAACCTATGATTCGATCATTAATGCCGCATTAAATTGCCAACACTAATCGATCAAGGAAATCCAAAACCATTATGGAAATATTGTTGTCTGCATCAAAATCCATTGCAGGCAAGGATATCATGCATGTATTCTCCTTCTTGGATGAAGGAATGTAATATTTACACATTTTGACTGATTTATTAAATTTTAAAACTCTTCTCCACCTGTCCTCTGGTTGACAAAGCATGATGAACACCATCCAAGTGGTCGCACAGATTCGTCCTTCCATGTAAAGGAGTGGTCACAACAACACAAAGGGAGTTATATCAATTAATATAATTTTGAAATATTCCCTGGCAGGGAGAAATGATGAGACCCGTCGCATTATCCAATAATTAATTTCAATTAATAACTAAAGCATTATGTTTCTTATTATACTCCTCATGGAATTGATTTCTTAAACATATGCCCTTCATCAACCTTCAAAATATCGTGTTATGATAATACTCATTGATTGGCTTGTGAATTTTCCATTGTGTTAAGGTTTCTATTGACATGGAAGACTTAAATAAAGTCAAATTTAACCAACATAAGATTGATTCAATGCAAAATAAGGGATAATATCTACCTATAATTCCCTTTTTCTTTACTCACCTGTTGAATAACAATCATTAAATCACCAAAAAATATCAGGTGATGAATTCCCTTAGAGAGAGAAAAATCCAAGCCTTGCCACAATGATAAGTATTCGACCTGATTGTTTGAAGAAACCCCTAGACCCTAGAGAAATTGAATCTCTCTTTCTTCGTTGGGGTGAAAAATAAACCCTTCTGCTCTTGCCTCCTTAATAAGGTATCAAGTCACTTTTAATTAAGTAATACCTTTTGTATTATGTATTATGTTCTGTTATTTTAATGGAGGATTTTTTCTTTTCAATTGGAGGGATCTTCTTTAGTTTCTTAGAGTACCTTGGGGAGGGACCACTCAAAGGACTCCAAGAAAACTTATGTATCATGTATTTTTTCATATCTCTCTTTGTAGTTTTAAGGTTTATTCAAATATTCTTGTTATAGAAATTTCCAGAACATAATTACTTACTTTCTTGTAGAAAAAGATTGATTTCATGACATAGTCACTTTTCTTAGTACAAATTTGATTTGCATGATTTGTGATAATCAAGTAGGTGCATAAGTATGAAGGCATATTATTCTTTCTATAGCTCTCTTTAAACCTTTTTGCATGTTTCATATAGCATTTCAGAGTTTCTTGTAGGTCAGTTGTTGTTCTTGTATAAAAAGCATAGTTCTATATTTCAACATATTTTTTACTTAGCAATGCATATGTGGTACACAAATGATAGATGTAAGAAATTATACATAAAAAAAGGAGAATTTGGATTTATATAAATTTATTTCAATCCTTATTAGTGGAGTATGTATCTTTTGTATTATGCTTTCTATAATTTATTAGATGACATCATTTCCTTTTCACAACAATTTACTTTCTTAAAGTAAGTTGCGATAAGTTGGATAAGCTTTGTTTCAAGCATTGGTTGGATTTCCTTTAAATTAAAGATAGATAGGTTCCACAACTTAAGTAGCAAAAATGAATTGGTAGTAATCTCCCTTTCACTTGAACCATCAGATTGAAACCCATGGTGCCATTTTCCCCACCATTGGATAGAGTAATTAACAAAGATAGTTGCACCATAAGGAAAAGGACTGCATTTGCACATATAATGCACAACACCTCTAAATATTGTATGAAATTGGGGTTGATAATTAAATTTGATATCCATAAGAGGGAAAAATTATTTTTGCAAATTTGAAGCCCACCACTTAGACCAAAAGAAGAAATTCATCCACTTAAAAGAATATTTTTTTGCACTTATGGAGAGGTTGTTGGGACTTTGTTTGCTAGACCTTGGATTGAAGTGGACAAAGAGACATTAGTTTCACCTAAAACAAGGCTCTCAAGAGCACATTTAAAGAGGAACATTGCACCCTA
Source organism: Pinus albicaulis (assembly GCA_034641835.2). Lineage (NCBI taxonomy): Eukaryota > Viridiplantae > Streptophyta > Pinopsida > Pinales > Pinaceae > Pinus > Pinus albicaulis. Next base: position 497,983,820 of record CM076576.1, read on the forward strand.
AAGATAAATGGTTCCTATCCTATGTTTGATGTCACTTTGTTTGTTTGGGGTTTTATGACCCATTTTTAGACTTGAAAATTCATTCCCATGCTTCATGGAAGTGCCTTGACTTGTGCTGTGGAAATATGCCATTTGAGGCATATTTTGAAGGTCAGTGAGCATTATTGGAGGCTTTTCTAGAGTTTTTTGGAGAATATCCCTCCTTTGAAAATTTTATCACCTCTTTTATGAGGGTTTCAAGCATGTAAAAGCATCATTTAAATGTATTTTGACTTTGTCTCCAAGCTATGTGGATGAAAAGTCAATTTTTTTATTATTTCTTAGGCTAAAATTAAGGAATAAAGAATGAGGGGTGGTGATACTCATCTATAAGTAAGGGCCCTCCTCTCATTCCAAATTGTTGTAAATTCTTGGAGAACATTTTTGAAACCACTAATTGAAGACCTTTATTTGATGTCAACTCCCTTGAGCTCTCCCTATCTTTGTCATTTTCTTGGTTCTTTGCAAAATCAATATATTGAGGGGCACCATTTTATCACTTGTAAGGAGGATTTCTAGAGTTTGTTACTCATAGATTCTCCTTAGTTTGTGTGGTAAGCACATATTATCTTGTTTTTCTTAGCTTTATTCTCATTGACAAGGGTTGTGATATGATTTTCCATCCCATTATTGATTTTATTGGTAAAGGAAATTCCCTTTGGGGAAACTCTTCTTTAGGGCCTTGGTTTTCATAGCTCGTCTTGTTTAGAAAATGGATTACTTAGTCTGTTTGTACCTATTTTAGCTGCTGTAACAACCCCACAATTCACCCCTTTTTAAAATTTTGGAGACCTCCCATACTAAAATTCATGTCATCCTTTGCCTATGGTCTCAGAGAGTTTCTATCTTTCTTTACCTATCTAGGGTTTCCTTGGAACTTAGAAAATTTCACCCTAAAAGCCTAAAATCCTAAGTTTTCCACTAGGTCTCTAGTCACTTTTGGATATTCTAGATTGAGCGCTAAAATTTGCAACTTGTGACCTTTCCTATAGCTATATTACTTAGATCGAAAGGTCACATTCTAGACTTACAATGACATTCCATTGCAAGTTGGTATTGCAAATTGTGACATCCTCTATGTTGGTTGTATGTAACCTGGGCACTGTGCAACCCATACCCACAACTTCTTCCAAATGCAAGGTTGCACCTTCATACCACATCCCCATTAGAGAAATTTTGAGGTCTAAAATGGGCCTCCTAAGAAAAATGTACAACCAAATAAAATTTATTTGAACCAATAGGATTTAAGATGATGATATAAACCATGGGGGATGATTCACCATTTTTGGGGTAAAAAAGTAAAAATATTAAAAAATAATAAAATAATAAAACTAATTTTTCAACTTATCTCCTTAAGGTTTTACTCAAATTTTGAGCTGGAGTACTCGTTGGATGCAAAATTTAATTCCTCATCTAAGGAGTACCCATGTTGCATACTTTCGATGGACCTTGCTACACAAAAAATGAGAAATACATGTAAAACGTTATTGCAATCACGTTTTTTGATGTATTTCTCATTTTAATGTAGAAAGTTCCATAAAACGTATGCAAAATGGGTACACCTTGGATGAGGAATCAAATTATGCATCCAACGAGTGTTCCCTCTCGAAATTTAAGTAAACCCATAGGGAGATAAGTTGAAAAAGTAGTTTTTTTCTTTTTTCCCTTTAAAATTTGATGATGTAATCTAATCTTATTTTATTATTTCCACTATTATTTTATAATTTCCTTAGGAGGCCCATTTTATACCTCAAAATTCCCCTAATGCTCATGTGACTACCCGCTCTAGTCGTGACATGCGACTTGCAACCTTTGGTAGACCAATCACATGCGATGATTTTTATGCACCATTCTATATTGTGACCTCCTCTCTCACATGTGCCTTCCCATATAAGATACCGACACCCCTCTCATTATTTCATTCTGCCTCCCACAAATAAGTGTGTGACCCCTCTCCAACAACTGGAAACAAGTGTGACCTTCTCTATAGGTAACTATTTCCTACCCTCTGTAATCATTATTTTATGTAATTTGACATGTGTTCATCCTAATTGCTGTCGTGACCCTCCACATTCCCATCCTGAGTGTTCTTATTACTTTTCCCCTCAACTTCAACCCAAAAAATTCACATAACCATCTGCGATCATCGAGCTCTGCTCAAACTTTACTTGTGGTGAGTCCTCACCTTACACATTAGAAATAATAGTCCGCTATTTGACTTGTTCTGAAACAACCCACTAACCTTAGATCCATCCTATTTCTTTAGTTTTATTTTTCATGTGGATCCAGTCCCTAACTATTATGTGTTAGTGTGTCTATCCCTTGTCGAATTCCATCCAAAATACCCTTTGCAAGTGTTGGATTGTGGAGGGGGTTTTGAGTTCACCAAAACCCCTTTCTAAATTCCTTTCACTCGCTTAGAGTCTAAGGTTCGAGTCATAATTTTGGGTCAAAATTTTTCATATTCCAAAATCTCTAAGTCTAGATGAAACCAAGTATTAATCACTTTAATTTTGATCCAGGGTTTCAACCTATTCATAGTTGCGAATGTAAATCCATATGAGGTCACATATCCACTAGATAGTAGCATCAGGTGACTTTGCGACCTAAAGATCCAACGAAATTTTGATATTGCGACCTATATTTCCCTCCAAAATACGACCAAAGTATATTATTGACCCTTTAAGTCGCAAAGTCACAAAATTTCACCTCGAAACGATAAAAATTTATGCAACCTAATCTATTATGTGACTTGGTGTTCTTCACAGTCATTAAACTTTGTGACCTACCCTACATTTAAAATTTGCGATCTATCCTATGGTTTTGAATTGCGACCTCCATAGAAGCCTTCTTCTTGCCATACTTGATTACTCATAAATTGCACCTAGAGGTCCCTTAATGACACTTTATTTTTCTAGTTTATCGGTGCTTATCATCATTCATGCTAACACATATTCCTTAGGATCATATCTTTGAAATTATAGGTGAATTTGATATGAAATGTATCAGCATATCATCATTATTTGAAGATATGGCAACACCAGTGGTCAAAGGTTACTGTAAAGGTTCGGGAAAGATTTCCACCAGCATTGAAAGAAGTAGTGAAGCAGGTATACAATCCACCAACTCTGCCCACATATGGAGATACTTCCTGTAATATTAACAAGAAAATGAAACTTACCTGTTGGGACATTTATTAAAAGTTTGAAAACAAGGATATACCACACGATCAAGAGGATTTCAAGGTATACATTAATATTAAGAGGTCTTGGTTGCACACCCACTAGTGTTCCCATGTGCCAAAACAATAGACTGGATTTTACAATGTGCAAATGAAGATCACCAGGAAATCAAGAAGCATACCTGGATATTTTAACATCCTTCAACAATACTGGCATTGCAACCTATTAAAATATTCCTATCAAGAAGAGGCCTTCAAAACCAAATGGTTATCAAATTTTAATGAATCCACTAAGGACATACTAAAATCATGGTGGTAGGTGCCAACCAAATTATGGCTTAAGGTAGACCAGGTTTATAAAACAAAAGGCCTCTAGAATGTGTATCAATTAATGGTATCCATGATGAATATGCTATATGGGAGAGCAGATTTTAATACTTTTCTTAGATCTTGGGTTTCTTTAATGCACACAATTTCCACTAAAGGGACAATATTTAATTGGGAAAGCATTCTTGTATCTGCACTCAAGACGAACATTCAAGTAACTAAGAATATAGAGAGAGGTCAACCATCATAGTTTTATATGGCATCTTATCTCCTTGATGTAGTTTGTGTAAAATGTGAATTTGAGGGATGGAATTTGAAATGAACCCCAAAGGTGAAAGATCATATACATATTCATTATAAAGACTTTTTGAACCTAGGCTACAAAGGCATGTACAAAACTATTATAGAATCTTTCATTGCTCCTTTGTATCTTGCACTCTTTGGTGAAGACCCTCCATGTGTGTCTGAAAGGGCTAGGAACACACTCCCTAATATAGAAAATTGGTTCTATGTTGGAGAAGAAACTTATATTATGGGTTTCAACACTTACAAGCCTCCTCACACTCTCCCCACACCGGTGACATATAAAGTGTTTTTATAAGAGGTTTGATATCAATTGACTACTGGGCTATCCAAAATATTAGTAAAAGGTAAAATGGGGTCGTGGCCTATGTCCCCTTTGACAATTGGATCATATACTCTCAAGAAATTTAACGAGGCAGAAGTCTAGAAATTATAAAAACATATGTATATCAATGGATTCAATCCGATCAAGCAATGTACTAAAGCTAGATACTGAATCCTTATACAAATCAATTGCGGAAAATAAACATGATCGCCAATCACAACAAGTGTAGAAAGAAAAAAATCAAAACACAACACAGATATTTTCCTAGGGAAAGCTTACTGCTCAAAACCCCTCTATCTTCTATTGTATATTCACCAAGGAATCATCAAACAATTACAATGCACTCTTCTTAGAAGAGTCTCCTGCACTCTGCCTATCATCTCACACTGATCCAAACAAATTGGGTCAACAGTTAGCCAATTCTTACCCTATCTTAAGCCTACCTTGCTCATGTAATTCATAAGGAATGCAATCCCTATTCCTTAGGAATTTCAGCCTTTCTCAACTGTGCTAGTATCATGGGAAATATTGTGGTGTTTTAACTGCATCTGGGTAGTCTGCTAATATCAAAACTGATAGTTAACTTCCCTTTAACCTTTGTCTCAACTGGGTCTCCACTGGATCTGACATGCATGCAACTATTAATAGTAAATCATCAGTTGCATGGAAGATCAATGATTTTGAATTAAACAAGATTTAATTCACTTGATCTCTCACTAGTGCAACAAATAATTACAACTAGTTCAATTGAATTTAACTCACCTAATTGACTTAATTGATTACTCATGCATTAAAATCATGCACTTAACTGCAAATTGAACTCTAAAACACATAAAATCACTTTGCATGCCTCACCAACTACCCTCAACTCGAAATTCATGAGCTAACTGAGTTTATCACACTCAGTTGCTATTACAAGTGATTATGATATAATATTAAATTGTATTGTCCAATTTAATTAAGGGATAATTAAATTAGACACATTTCCAATTTATTAAATAAATTGAATTGCACACTAATGTATCGCTAGGACCCATCACTAGATGACCTATGGTCTCACACTAGTGTAGGTGATGTCATGTTGTTTCTGGATGCCAATTTCACTGTTTATTGTTGCAAATTTCAACAAGAAGCAAAAGCCAAGGACTTGAAGAGTTTATTCTTTGTTGATATAAGGTTCCGAAAATATGACCCGAAGGGTATTGCATCCACACATTGTAAGGCTATTGGATTTAGGGGGTATTATGCTCATTTTAAAGATGATGACGAGGGCAAGATCAAGAAATTCTACAATGCTTCCAAAGCAATAGGACCAAATGAGAAATAAGATGAGGAAGAAGAACAATCAAATAATGATACGGCCATAGAAATTAAGATTCTTGAAGCCAGGGTAGTCATTTTTAAAAGGAGGAAAGGGTAAGAAAGAAATAAAGAAAAGCAAAAGAAAAAGAAGGTTGAAAATTAGGGAGGAACCCAACGAGATATAAAAGAAGAGGAGGAAACCCAAAAGAAGTAAGAGGAGGACATGAGAAGAAAAGAGGATTTCAAGAAGAGGATAAAAAAATAACTCAAAATAAATAAGAGATGAAGATAAAAAGGGAAGAAGAAGAGGAGAAACGCAAAAAAGAAGAAGAATATTGAAGGAGACAGGAGGTGGAACAAAAGAAAAGGCAAGAAGAGGACGAAATGAGAAAGAAATTGGAATAAGAAGAACTCAAAAGAAAGGCTAAGGAGGAACAAAGGAGGAAAGCTGAAGAAGAAAAGAGGCTAAAATAAGAAGAAGGACCCAAAAATCAACAAGAAGATTCAACCCAACAATTTGAACAAGATCTGATGAAATCGATAGGTGATCAATAATCAAAATATTTAGAGATGTAGTTATATATGCCTCCTTTGATGATTCCAACATCTATTCCAATTACTGGTGGACATTTCCCACTACAAGAATTGGGGATTCCATAAGAATAATAAGAATAAGAAGTGTTGGATGCTACCAAGCTCACTTTTAATCAGGTTCAATGTAAGATTATGTAAGAAAGATGTAAGTACTATGCTAAGAATCTAGCTAAGCCCATATCGGTGGTCACAAAGAAGGGAATTGTCATAAATACAACCATGAACCCAAAAAATATTAACTCGGGTAGAACCACCTTTTTGACAACCATGAAGCTAAATGTGAGTATATTGAACAAACGCGTTGCTGATATATAGGCCAAGTTTGTTTCCTTTGAATAAATATTTGCATAGGTGTAGAACGAGAACCAAGATTTGCTTACATCCTATTCACACAACAAGGAGTAACAATATTGGAAGATGCCATGGACTTGGTATACCAAGAGATGATGAAATTACATCAGGCTATATCACCATTACCATCAATGTAGACAAAATCTAAGGAAAGGGGAGCAATGCTTAAAATAGCCACCACAACTATCGAGCACATACATGAGTCGACCATGCAATATCCAAATGCACCAGAAGCACTTACAAATAAATGTTGGATAACACCATAAAATGATAAGGTTGCAATCCACATGAAGGTAGATTCACATGACAAGTTTGCTAAATATTTGGACAAGGTAATATCCTCATACAAGCATTTAATTGAGGATATTACCTTTAATATCCTCAAGTAAATATCCTCATCATGACCATACTTTAGCAAACTATGGTCATGATGAGGATATTAAAGGAAATATCCTCAAGTAAATGCTTGTATGAGGATATTACCTTGTCCAAATATTTAGCAAACTTGTCATGTGAATCTACCTTCATGTGGATTGCAACCTTATCATTTTATGGTGTTATCCAACCTTTATTTGGAAGTGCTTCTGGTGCATTTGGATATTGCATGGTCGACTCATGTATGTGCTCGATAGTTGTGGTGGCTATTTTAAGCATTGCTCCCCTTTCCTTAGATTTTGTCTACATGGATGGTAATGGTGATATAGCCTGATGTAATTTAATCATCTCTTGGTATACCAAGTCCATGGCATCTTCCAATATTGTTACTCCTTGTTGTGTGAATAGGATGTAAGCAAATCTTGGTTCTCGTTCTACACCTGTGCAAATCTTTATTCAAAGGAAACAAACTTGGCCTATAGATCAACAACGTGTTTGTTCAATATACTCACATTTAGCTTCATGGTTGTCAAAAGATGGTTCCACCTAAGTTAATATTTTTTGGGTTCATGGTTGTATTTATGACAATTCCCTTCTTTGTGACCACCGATATGGGCTTAGCTAGATTCTTATCTTACCCTGTCCACCGATTTGGACAGGGTAAGATAAGGTTGCAATCCATTCAATAAGAAGTAACAATATTGGAAGATGCCATGGACTTGGTATACCAAGAGATGATGAAATTACATCAGGCTATATCACCATTACCATCCATGTAGACAAAATCTAAGGAAAGGGGAGAAATTCTTAAAATAGCCACCAAAACTATCGAGCACATACATGAGTCGACCATGCAATATCCAAATGCACCAGAAGCACTTCCAAATAAAGGTTGGATAACACCATAAAATGATAAGGTTGCAATCCACATGAAGGTAGATTCACATGACAAGTTTGCTAAATATTTGGACAAGGTAATATCCTCATACAAGCATTTACTTAGTGGGATGGAATCTCTCATTTAGGTGCATAAATTTTATTCTATTGGTTGATTGGGTAAAGTAAGGACACAAGAAGAATTCAAATATGAAATTCAAGCATTTGTGATCCCCTTCAAATAAGATGCTGCTATAAAAGAAACACGATATGAAGAGAAAAATAGAAGCAGAAGAGGAGCATTGTAGAAAAGAAGAAGAAGACCAAAGGAGGGGGGAGACAGAACAAAAGAAAAGGAAAGAAGAGGAAGAAATGAGAAAGAAATTGAAAGAGGTCAAAATAAAGGTTGAGGAAGAACAAAGGAGGAAATATGAAGAAAGAAAAGAAGCTAAAATAGGAATAAGAAGCGAAAAAGCAACAAGAAGATTCAACCCAACAAATTAAACAAGATCTACTTAAATCGATAAGGGATCAATAATAAAAATCTAAAGAGATGTAGTTAGATATGTCTTCTTTGGATATTCCCCCATCTAATCCAATTAATGGCAAACATTTCCCACTATAGGAATTGGGCATCCACAAGAAGAAGATTAATAATTGTTGGATATTGCTAGGATCACTTTTGATTAGGTTCAATGTAAGATTATGCAGGAAAGATGTAAATGCTATGCCAAGAATCCAACTAAGCCCATATCGGTGGTTATAGAGAAATAAATTTTCATAAATACCACTAGGAACCAAAAAATTATTGCCTCAGTTGGAACCTCTTTTGTGATAGCCAAAGCTAAATGTGAGTAGACTGAACAAATAGGTTTCCAATCTACAAGATAAGCTTATTTCCTCTGAACAAAGAGTTGCACAAGTGAAAAATGAGAACCGATATTTTCTTATGTATCGTTTACACAAAAATGAATTGCAACCATCTATTCATGAAGAAGTAACAATATTTGAAGACACCATGGACTTGTTCTACTAAGAGATGATGAAATTACATAAGGTTATATCACCATTCCCAACCATGCAGACCAAATATTAGGAAAGGGGAGAAATTATTAAACTAGCCACCATAGATATCGAGAGAATGCATGAGTGGACCATGCAATAGATGCACTAGAAGCACTTCCAAAGAAAGAATGTATAACAACAGAAAGAAAAAGGTTGCAATCCACGTCAAGGTCCATTCACATGATGAGTTGGCTAAATATTTGGACAAGTTAATAGCCTCATACAAGAATTTACTTAGTGGGATGGAATCTCTCATTCAAGTGCATAAAATTTCTTCTATTGGTTCATTGGGTCAAGTAAGGACACAAGAATACATCAAACAAGAAATTCAAGTGTTTATGAGCCCCTTCAAACAAGATGTTGCTACAAAAGACTTACAAGTTAAAAATGAGGCAATTTCCCAATATGTGGTGGAGCCTGTAAGGTTATACACGAAGCTCATGACCCTATCAAATCAAGTGAAGGTGAAGAAATGTACACTCTATTTCTAGATGCCCTAGAATATATTCATAAACATGGGTGTGAATTACAACATAAGGTCATTGGTATTGCAAAGGAATACAAGCTTTTCCATACATATCTAGTATGTGAATTACATTTGGATGTCCCAAACCTCTTTATTGCTAGATTAGTAGATTGTGAGTATTTCATTTATTTCATGTAATGTGTTAGTAGTAGAGTAGAGAGTAGAGTAGAGAGTCACTGGGAATATTAAAGGCCATCGGGTAACTCAAGAGTCATATGGGTAGATGAAAGGTCATCCCATTTTCTATAAATATGTCCTCATGACTCAATGTAAAGGAATTTTAGTTTCAGATTGAATTGGTGCATATTGTTTGGAGAACTAATAGAACCTTGGTGAATGTAAGTGGTGATTTTGTACTTCCACTTATGGATGTCATGGACTTTTCATGTGATGATGTTATGAGTATTTTAGCTTTTGATGCTCCTCGAGCCTAAGTGTGAAATACTTTCATGTGTTATAGACTATTCTAGGATTTCTCTTGTGATGATTGGATGGTACATGCTGAGCTTATTTTATTCTTATATTGGTGAACTATTTTATTGATTTGAGAATATGTTATGTATGGGATTTTGCATCTTTACGAGCTATTATGAGGTTGTTGGTTATGAGCTTATTTATGATCAATAAACTATTCTCTATTGGATACATGGGTTTATTTGAATTTTTGATAATGTTTCTTCCCTTAATATTCATGCTAATAATACTTAATCGTTTTTATATGTATTGCATTTCACATGTTCAAATCCATAAGTCGTTCATTCACATTTTTTGAAGGTTTTATTTTGTTCTCTAACGAATGTTGTGTGTTTCTTCCAAAGAAAACTATAAGCAACATGATGGTTGCTGGGCCTATATACTAGATGGTACTCCTAAAACAAATGGTGTAGATTCTAGTTGGGATTCAGCACTAGGGATATACCCTTTCTATTGGCGGTACATTCCAACTCATCAACAATACCCTAATCTATTACTGTAATCCATAAGCATAAAAATACCAACTTTGGAGGAGTATCTTACTTGAATCCAAACTATCTAAGTGGAGATAAGGAATTTAAGCTTACTCCTACCAACCAAACAAAAATAAAACCTAAAAACCCTATTATTTCCTTTTGTCTTATAAAACACAAAAAATATAAAAAACAAGCTATATATATATATATATATATATATATATATATATATATATATTTAAAATTTATTGTCTTAAAAAAATTAATAGAATGTTTTATTTTTACAAACCTTTATGTTTAAGGGTGTATGTTAAATTGTTAACATATAACCCTAATTGGGAAAAATAGTCCCACGATTTTGTGATTAATTCTTTTATCTAACATTACATGGGTTGATTTAAGGTATACTAAATTTCGAAATTAATTGTAGCAACATAAATCAAATTTGGTGAAACCCTAGAGGTAAAGATAAAATATGTCTCTAATTGATGAGGCTCATCCCTCTCTTCCATATTGTGAACCATTATTTCAAAATATTTTAGATTCAAATAATTATTTAGAAAGTATGCTTCTTGAATATGTCAAGGAAATATGTGTTTTGAGTAAAAAGAAGAGTTTGTTGAAGAAATACCTCAAACAATAGTTTTCAAATATGGTGAGACTATTGAATATTTTATCTTTTATCATGTCATTTGAAGAAGAAAGTAATGAAAGAGAGTATTCTCATGCTTCCTTTGGAAATAAAGAGACATTTGAACAATAAACATGTGAAGAGAACTTCAATGAGAAGAGCACCCAATCAACCATTCTTTCTCCTTTGTATGAAATCAAGGGTTTGGTATGATACACTCCTTTCCAACATTTGAGTTTTATGATACATATTTTAGTGACTTAGAAGAGGGGGATATAATGAAGAAACCTCACTTGTTAAATAGCATGATGGTGAAAATATTGAAAATATTCATGTTCTCCTCCATATTGAGAGATACAAATCGAATATAAGTTGATATTTCTTTGTTGGAATCCCATTTATGACATAATAGTGATGTTTCCAAAATTAAAATTTTCGACTTTTAGTCATTTCGATAGTCAAACATGATAAAGGAATGTGAAAACCATTCTATGGTGTAGGAAAACTACATAAATTCACCAAGAGATTAATTTACAAGTGAAACAAGGGGGCTTTTCATGGCCAAGTGATAACTTAAAGTTTTCATCCTTGGATGTCCCTGGTTCATGGATATCTTATACATGAAAATTCCGATGCAATAACCATTTCAATCTTAAATCTTCAACTTATTGAAGGATCTCATGAATAATGTGAAATATGAAGTCATATTCCAACCTTCAATCCCTAATAACTATGTCACCTGGCAAGTTTTTGATATGATGCATAGATTGTGAGGTTTACAAGTAACTTGCAAGAATTTTCCAAGGATGAGATTAATTGGAGAGAAGAACAATCAAGGGAGTAGTTGAGAGATAACAAGGTTCTAGATAAATTTGTATCTTTTGGAAAGCAGAGAAATATTGAAGCTTTAGTTAAAGGATGCAAAGATTAATTCATGTGGTTACACAACACTTTGTCATACTTCCAAGGTGATGAATTTCAATGAGCTATTGACGAGGTAATCACAATTTTCTTGAAGAAAAATATCATCACTCACTTTGGAATGCTAGACACAGGTCATGGTACTTCATATTTTTGGTTTCCATATAATTTATCTAGATATGTGATCAAGAAAAGTAAACAAGGGAAACAATCTTCTTGTGCATTTCTTTTCTAGCCACCAACAAATCCCCTATTGTCTGATGATTTTATGAGCAACATTGATGAGTTACCCTATGGTTACTTTAAGGAACATTGCTACATCAACCCCATACACATATGGATTGAAGAAGGTTGTAGCAATATAAGTAAATCTTGACATGCCATTGGTATTTCCTCACTTGATCATGAACCCACCTCAAATTTGTCCAAATGGTGAAGGGAGTTGCAACAGATGTCTACTCAAGGTTTGATGTTACATTATTTTGGTTTGTGAACAAACACACGGGTAGAATCTATGGTATGGTTGAGATTATTAAATGGTTACATTAATTTTATGGTTTTATTGAGCATGTTATGTATCCTATATTAAATTTGGGTAGGATGAATAAACTCTTTAGCATTGGAAATAGATTTACTTGTATGTTTCATTTTATTTGTTTATAAATTTATTTTATTTGAATAAAATGAAAATCATGCTCACATCATATGAAATTCTCTAAAATATGGTATATAGGCTTAATTTATTTCCTTCATGCATGGATTTACTTCTCTCTCAAGGAAGTGATAATGAACTTGTGTATTTATCTCTCCCTTGCATTTAATATCCATTTAGTAAGAATGTTTCAAGTTCATAGGCAATTGGAGATTCTAGAGTTCTCATTCAATCTTAAGATGAGCATATGCCCCCTAGTTGGAGCCATCTATTACACCTTGGATCCTTTACAGTGCGCCCTACATTTTCTTTCACAAGGTGTGATCATGCTAATGTCCAAAATGTGTGATGATTTCTATGTATGTGGGCTTGTGGGATAAGTTTATGTTCAAGTATTGGCTAGCGGTGTCTTAGATCCCCTATGGTGGATGGTCATGGAAACTCCTTTTAGTCCCAATTATCAAGGTGCTTGGTTTTATTTCTTTGGCTTACTATCCCTTGGTGGTGATAATTCCCATCATGTTGGGAATGGATTTCCTAGGTAAGTATTCAAGCATCTCGAGATGTATATAGTAGGGAACATGCTATATATGAGCCTTAGTTACTCACTCATTTTTTTCTATGTAAAAGGTGATTAAGCTTCACAAGGGTTTTTGCACCCATTGTTTAGCACACCTATGCTCCCCACATCAACCCTCTCTTTTCTCATCTATTTTCCACACTTTGGCCATAAGCCCTTATAGATGATTCTACTCATGCTCATATAGTTTCACACTTCTTAATGCAGTCTCATGATTTTCAAGGAATATCACATTTTTTGAGGCATTGGTCACACTCTTTGAGGCACATATGTGCTAGTTACATCTACATGGATCCCCTCTACACATGCCATGTGTCATATTCTAGAGCACTCTCATATTTTTGGAATATATGAGCATTGGTGTTGGGATTTTTACAAGGGGTTCTAATTTGAGCAATAACAAGGTGCACTAGTTTACGCTAATATGTTTACTAGGGATGACATCCAAAAATGTGGCGAAGCATTCCATGGTTTTCCAACGTTTTCCTTAGGAAAAAAAACATATATACGTGTAGATAAAGAAAATTTAATTAGGAAATCTAGAGAATGATTTCCAAAATTATTTATAATTGTATCATTATATGCAAAGTGACTTCACTTTTTTGGATCTTGTTGATTTTTGACCACTTGCATTTGAAGCAAGTCCAACTTCCTCTACCTCTTGTAATATCTTAATAGCAATTAACAACATGTAACAATCACAAAAATAAACTACCATGGAAGAACTGATAATCCATGGAGGAAGACCACTTTAGTAAATTAAAAAATAGTCCTACTATTATAGGGATACCTAATACAGTATAACATATGTCCAATTAATACTCATTTTTTCATCAAGATATGAAAATCTAAAAGTACAAGGAAACACATTTTCTTAGCAGAAAGTTGAATACTTATTTTAGTAAAAAAAGTTGAGATATCAAAAAAGGTTTCTAACCCTTGGATAGTCATACAATATATAAAAGATACACCCAATTAAGGTAAAAAATAATCTTATAGAGGATTATATGATTTAATAAAGACTTTGGAGGACATCAACATAGAAAATAAAATTTTTCTTGTAGGGATCTAACTTACTTGTAAATCTTTCACCTTTTTATGTTTTCCCTTAGGAAATATTTTTTTGGCAATAATGTTTTAAGTACCTCAATAGATCTAAAAACTATTCACACAATATATCAAAGAATAAATAGAAAATCTCATTCACCCTTAAGGTCAGAAAACATCTTACAATGATCCTTTTATGGAGGGATCCACTCATGTCCACTTGCCTCTTTGAGTGGACAACCTCCCCATGAGCTAATATCCAATACAATAATATTCACATACATGCTTAATGAGTTCCCCATCAAAGTTATTTAAGCTAATAAATCCTAACTACCTAATGGGATTTTTTTAATGAGACCACATTATATTTATTAAATGTTAAATATCTAATAGGGCCTTATTTAGTAGTAACAAGGAATGATGAATTAGTCCACATTACATTTAATGGCCACCATAATTATCCTACTTTTAACTATAATAGGCATACGAGAACCTATTAGATCTCTAAAGAGGGTTCCATTGTTCTATATACCTTTAAGAAGCATTATAGTCAAATCTTGTACCTGCGATATACATCCATAGCCTAGGTTCCCATTACATGTGTTAACTATAACACTGAAATAATCTAGGAAAAGCTCCCATGTATAAGTGTTAGCCTCAATTGTAAAACAACCAAGAAGCACATTCATAAAATTGAGTCCCATGTCCAAGTGCTCATTCTAACTCCCAACTAGTGAGGTTAGAGCTTGATAAATGACTGATTATTGTGCTCCAAATCCCCCTATAGTCACGCAAGTCCACATAACTAGTACCATTTATATACAAAAGATGATTAACATAGCAACATAAAGTTGATTATTGATGTAGAAGGAACACTTCCACTAAATAATATGCATACGGAGGATTGAACACAAGCAACTGGTCAGGGGTTCGACTCCTCCACCCCTTTTCTATGATTAGCATGGCCACATTGATAGCAACGCCATTAATGGCCGCCCTTGAGAGGAAAAATAGCCCGCCTAGAAAAATCGAAGGAGGCAATTAGGCCAGCAATGTATAGAGACTAAGTGAATGTGGTGAGTAACTAATTTTTGAATTTACAGTAATTGTTGGTATGCGCACGCTTCATCTTCCGAAAAACATTTGGGAAGAATTTCTTCAAGAAAGAATCCATGGACATCACTCCCCCTGCAATACATACAACAAACACTCTATCAAGAACTTTATCAAGAACTGGTACAAATCCACTTACTCTGTCATACCAATGCCAAAAATTGAAATTTGGGGCCATTCACGCACCTGAACTTCCGATGTCGTAGCCGAAAACGAGCCCCCCTGTGACCGACACCAAGTATGTTATGACCACGAAGGCAGTAACTCTTATTGCATAGGCTTTGGCAGGACCAGTTGAGACCATGAATCCTCCTGCCATTGCCGCGACCGTCGCCTCTTTTTCCTTCTCCTATCATTGCCGCGATCGTCGCTTCTTTTTCCTCCTCTCAGCTAAAAATGCAAAATCCAAAGCTCATAACGAAATTTAATAACTAACTTGAGTTCAAATCAACGAGCAAGGAGAATTTAATCGTCTAACAAAAGATCAAACGATGCATAAGAAAGACAATGAGACAACATGGGCGTTGTTTTCAAATAGTGATGCCTTACGACGTAAATATAACTTATAACATTAACTTATAATAATAAATCTCTTTATTCAAAATAAGATTTTATTATATTAAAATGAGAGGAAAAATGCATTATTCCTTCTTTTCACCAAATGTTTATATTTTTTCTTTTAATTATCCTAAACTAGGACAAAATGCCAATATTCTTTTTATTGATTTTCATGATGTGAGGGAAACCGGTAGAAAGTTAGTAATTAATAAAAAAATAAAAATAAAAATATATTATAAGTTGTTTAATAATATATATATATATAATTTTAAATGTAAAATAAAGTTTTATTTTTTAATTTATATTTCTATAAAGGAATTTGAATAAATAACAGTTTATTTGTGATATGTTTTTGAAGTTTTTTTTTGGTATATTTTTAAATGGAATTTGCTTAATTTATTGAATCATATGTTTGAATTGTGAACTTTTTGCAAACTAAATATTTTACAATTTTTTGAGAATACTGAATTTATATATATATATATATATAATATAATACATTTTAAATAAAAAAAACAAAGTTTAATAAAATAATGTTTAATCAAATTCTAAAACAATTTCTAAACACTAGTCATTTTAATAACACTAATAAATTTGTTCAGAAGGTTTTGAATAGACAATCAAATGCACTGTTAAAACAGTCTTTCATGTGAAAGCACCCATTCAATTTACATCCTACCCAATTTTGATTTGATTCTAAAATCATATCCGAGTCCACATAAGTTAAAATTCCAATTCGAGTGAAAGTCCCTAATTTTTCGCGGAAGTAAAAATTATAAATGAGTTTTATGTAAACAAATGTATAGTTTGCTCACCTAATAGGTCGCTAGTTTTTCGCAACCGTATAAATAATTAAAAAAATAATGTAAACAATTTATAATTCGCAACGTATAAAGTTATAAAATAATTCTCATGTAAATTATATGATTTGATAGTACGCTCAATTTTCGTAACCCTTAATGTATAGTTTGCTAACTTTTCGCGAACGTATAAATTATAAAATAATTTTCATCTAAACATATATAAAGTTCTCCCGTAAGTCAAAATTGCCAACTCTGGTTAATCTGCAAACTTCCGACATAACCAGTAGGATTTACCCACTCCCGTGGCATTTGTTTTAACTGTTCTAAGAAATGATTGTTGTGGGATAGCTATGGACAGTGACCATTCAAAACTTGTCCACTCAAATTTTGGGATGGTCTTTTTTTCTTTTCTTTTTTCAATTTAGATTAATTTCAGAATCTACTTACAATACATTTATTTTAACGGTTTAAATAATGTCAATTTAGGGTTGTTTGTTTGTATTTGTCATTTAGATTGAGTTGTAATAGTTGTAAGTTAGTGATTATTTATGGTATATTTGTCATTATATTTGTTGAGAGTGATTATTCAAAAAATTTCTAGTCAAGACATTTGTTTTAACGGTTCAAATAAATGATTGTTGTGGTATAGTCATTGAGAGTGACTATTCAAAATTTGTTAATTTATGGTCATTTGTTTTTAGTATTTGTCATTTTAGATGAAGTTCAGTGTAAGTTAATGAGCATTAATTTTATATTTGTCATTTGAAATTAAGTTGAGTATAAATTAGTGAATAATAATTATTATTTTAGATTAAGTTCAATGTAAGTTAGTGAATATTAATTATATATTTGTCATTTCATATTAGGATTCAGTATAGTTGGTGAACATTTATGATATTTTTGTCATTTTAGATTAAGTTAGTGTTTTTAGATTAAGTTTAATTAATGAGTGTAAGTTAATGAGCATTAATTTTATATTTGTCATTTGAAATTAAGTTGAGTATAAATTAGTGAATAATAATTATTATTTTAGATTAAGTTCAATGTAAGTTAGTGAATATTAATTATATATTTGTCATTTCATATTAAGTTAATGTTTTTAATAATAATTAAGAGATAGAATAGAAAATGGCTACGAAAATAACATTAATTTTGAGGAAATCTAAAATATAACAAGATTAATTGACACTCCAAAGCCATGGCAATTAAATAAAATTTAAAAAATGAGGAGATGGTGGGACTATGTAATCATGACTGAGTGTTTGATAAAACAATGCGCGGATTGGGTAAGATTGCCACTAACGTTTCCTTGGACAAAATAGTGTTCTCCCACATTGGGTAAAATTGCTAACTGGATCCAAAAATTTTGGGTTTACTTTTATATTAATTATGTTTCTTAATATTTTAGAATGTCAAGGTGTTAAAACATATTAACATTGCTACTTATTTTGTCTTGTTATTATTAGGATGTTCACTATAAAATAGAAATGAATATGCATATTTAGTTAGTTCTAGTTAAAAGCATTATAAAATATTAATAATCTCACTCTCACTGTGCTTGCTCTAGTGGAGATAGTTGTTAATATTAAACCTAGCATGAAAGAGATGGGCTAAACCATAAATAAAATATTTTGATGTCTATATTAAGTAACACAATTAGAATTTGAAGAGAATGTGTTCGGAATATGATTCACAATTTCATTTGTAAATAGATTTTTTCATCATTAAGACATGATGATTTGTGAGGAGGAGAAGAAAAAAAAAAGAGAGAGAATAATAAGATCAAATTAAGTTGACAATTAAAAAACTAAAAATTAACAAGCTAAAAACCTAAAACGTATTAATACGCAAACATTATAAAATAATAGAATAATTAATAATGAGTTTTAAATAATATATATTAAAAGTGTATAGCTATTATTGCTACTCCCTATTTAATTATTAATAATAAAAAGGTATAAATATAAAATTAATTAATTATTAGAAATGGTTCCTTGGAGATAATGAAAATAATAAAAATAAGTCATATCCCTTAAAAAAAAAAAAAATCATAAATAAGATCTAAATGTAAAAATGAATAAAAGTAAGTAATTAGTGTTAGAATCAGAATTAAGAATTATAGATTACCTAACAAAACTGAATTATAAATATTAATACAAGTTAAACCTAAAATATATTATTATTATTAAAAATATTTAATAATATGATAATATTAATATAAATATAAACCCTTATTAAAAAATCTAAAATGAGTTATTAATGTTAGACTTAAATATTGAAAGTATTGAAAGTAATATAGCTAGAATGAATTATTAATTATAATATAAGATAAACCTAAAATAAATTATTAATATTTCTAGTCTCTAGGGTAATAGTATTAATATTAAGGCTATTGATGTTAATAGTGTAATAATATTACTATAAACCTTTATTACACTAGTCAATATTGTAATGAATTTTTTTGTTTGAATGGCTATGGATTTTTTGTTTTGATTATTAATTTATGTTTAACCAAAATAATTGCTTTTCGGTAATTTAACATTACAAATAAAATTTTATTATTTTTTAATAATATTTTAATTTATTTATTTTGAATTAGATTATTTTAACTCTTATTTTGTAACGATTACATGTGTACAGTTGGATCAATTTGGTTGTACCATTAATTTCCCAAACCATGATCAACACCTTAGACGGTGTAAGAGATGAAACTGGTGCCAGTCCCCCACATCCTGGGCAAGGTGGACACGTATGTGGACAGCTGAGGAAAATAGACACAATGATATTCTTAATAAGTATCTTTACTTGTGTGGCCGAGAGGACATGAGACAGGTTGAGAAAACCATACAGTATTTGATTGGTTCTAGAATGGTAAGTGACGACACAAGCGTTTAAACTTTACAAACATATGGTCGAAGTATTTTATTACATTTACTATTGGTGTCAACATGCTGTGGGATTGCATTTTGTAATGCTATTTTACTAGATTTTCTATATTGCATGATGGGAGATTTCTGCAGTATATTCTTGATTAATATTACCTGAATTCACGTTTTGGCTTATTTAGGATCCACGCACAGAAAATAGCCCCTATGTGGGCTTCCTATACACTTCTTTCCAGGGGAGAGCAGCATTCGTATCACATGGCAACACTGCAAGATTCAAGGATACGATGATTTGAAATTGGTCAAATATGTGGAATTATTGCTGCAGATGAGAAGCGCCATGAGACCGCATATATTAAGATAGTGGAAAAGCTGTTTGTGATTGATTTTGATACTCTATGTTGCAATATCTTCAAGCACAACAATGAAAGACAAATCTTTTCAAATTTTGACTAGATAAATTACCTTAAATGTATCTTTGCATCTTTAGAACCAACTACTTTAGAGACAACTAATAGTATATTCGTTTTTGATCGACGGCCAAAGTATGTTTAGACAAATTTCTGAATCCATTATTTCCCGTTCAGTAAATCATGGATTTTTCATGCTCCTGAGGAAAACTAATAAAAAATTCAAAATAAAACGTATCATTTAAAACCCAACGAACTTGGGAATGTTATAAATTAACTAAGTTTCTGATCTACGACCAGAGTATTTTGTATGTTTAGACAAATTTCTGAATCCATTATTTTTCCATTTAGTATTTATCATGGATTTTTCATGCTCCTTAAGAAAACTAACAAAAAATTCAAAATAAAACTTATCATTTAAAATCCAACGAACTTGGGAATGCTATAAATTAACTAACTCCAGTATATTCGTTTCTGATGGACGGCCAAAATACTTTGTATGTTTAGACAAATTTCTGAATCCATTATTTCGCCATTTAGTAAATCATGGATTTTTCATGCTCCTTAAGAAAACTAATGAAAAATTCAAAATAAAATGTATCATTTAAAACCCAACGAACTTGGGAATGCTATAAATTAACTAACTTTAGATATAATCACAGAGGCTGAAGATTAAAACTTAAATGCACCTAGATCGGACAATGTGAGATAGAATAAGCAAGATGTTGATTTCATCAAGAAATGGAGTTTGATCAAATTATCTCGTCATCGGTTTTGGCCTCATCGCTGCCAGAAAAATCTTGATCTTCGTATGGGATGGACACATCCCTCTGTTGATTGTCTTCATCGTTGTTGTTTATCGCCTGCTGAGTTAAGGCTTCCAATTCTTCTTGGTCCTCTTTTTCTTATTAGAACCATAAGTTTGCATATTTCCATTTCGATACAGCTCAACGAAAGCCACAGAAATCCAGATAAAAAACCAGAGAGAGTTTACAGAACAGAAAAACACCAAGCCCAAGGATAGTTACCAGCGTAGAGCTCTACCAGAACCAAAACGTAAGACCACTTGCAGACAAAAATAAAAACATAGGGCAACATCGTATTTCCTATCTCCTTCAGCTGCCACTATTAGAACCACCACCACCATACCGAGATCCGCCACCGCCACCATCATTGTAGCCACCACCACCACCATAACCATGGTTGCCACGATCACCGCTTCTACTATAACCCCATTATTGCAGCCCCCACGGTAGCCAAGGGAGCCACAGCCTCCACTATCGCCCTTGGTTCCTCTGGATTGCGTTGGGTTAACATTGATGCTCCCCTCATCAAGCATCTTTCCATTCATTGCATCAATGGCATCCCTCATCGATTACCAGGGTCATACCATGCCATTAACTAGTATGCCCAAATTTAAAACCCTTGAACTATCTTCTGCTGTCGTTACAGTGACTCTAGTGGATTTCAGTGAAAAAAATTCACTAGTTATTTTTTATTCATTTATTTTCATTTTAAATTTTCCTTTTTTTATTAATTTATTTTCATTTTAAATTTTCCCTCCAAATGCATTTGTTTTTATTTTCTCAGATTTTAGTAAAAAGAGTAAAAAAAATTCACCTTTATTTTTTATTAATTTATTTTCATTTTTTCAGCGATCCGTGGATTGGGAAATTTTCTCTCCAAATGCATTTGTTTTTACCTTCTCAAATTTTAGTAAAAAGAGTAAAAAAATTTCACCGCCATTTTTTATTAATTTATTTTCATTTTTTCAGCATGCCTCTTGAGTCCTTGTTGATTCAGGGAAAAGGTTCTCAAGAAAGAAATGAAACATATCGGCCTTAATATATCATTAGTTTTAGATGTGAAGATATCTCATTTATATAGTATTATAATTATATTATTGTTGTAGTTTTAATCTTTGTTGAGTTATAAAGTTAATGAATATAAGTAACTGTAGGGAATGATTTTAATGGAGGATGTTATAAGATTAATTTAAGGAAATTGAAAAATGGAAAACAATGTTACCGATGCAATAGGTAACCGCACTGTTACCTACTTTTTTTGGTAGCATAAAAAGCACCCGATTTTGAAAAGTGGTGATGCAGAATCACCTCTCTTTTTTTTAGCACATTTTTGACACTCTAATATTTTTATTTATGAAGTATGAATATTTGTTTAATTTTCATGCCAATTTTGAAACATATTGATGCAGCATCAACTTTTTTTTTTAAAGCGGTGATTTTCATGCTAATTTTGAAACGTATTGATGCAGCGTCAACCTTTTTTTAGAGTGGTGATTTTCATATTGGTAATAAAACACAAAACTTAGATAAAAATATATATATATATATAAACAATATAAAAAACGAATAAAAATTGAAAAAAAATAAAATTAACTCGTAAAAATAAAAAATTTAAACAAATATAAATATATAAGAAAACAAAAAAAACAAAAATATTGGAAAATTATATTAAAAGAAATGACAAAATTTGAAAAAAAAACACATAATTTAAAGAAAAAAAAACAAAAGTTAACAAAATTTAAAAAAAAAAAAAACATCAAAAACATTTTTTTCTAAGTTATTAAAAAAATCCATATAATTAAAATAGAAAATTTAAAAACAATTTAAATTACAAAATTAAAATTTAGATAAAAAAAATAAAATACAAAAAAAGAAAAATTTAAATTAAAAAATTTAAATTAAAAAAATAATAATAATAAGAAAACAAAAATACAAATTTTAAAATTAACCAAAAAAACAAATTAAAAAAAAAAACAAAATTTAAAATTGAAAAAAAAAATTAAAATAAAAGAATTATAATAAAAAAAAACTATCATTAAAAAACAAAAAAAATGAAAAAAGCCACGTGCAAATAATTAAAAAACTAATAACCATAAATTTGTTGTCTTTTTCAAAATGAAACAATTTATAAATTTTCAAAATAAAAAACCAAATAAACTAAAAGATTTTAAAAAAAAAATTTAAATTAAATTTAAATTTAATAAATTTAATGAATAAATTTTAAATTTTAAAAAATAATTAATCTAAAATATTAAATTTAAAAACAAAATTAAAAAAAATAAATATAAAAATAAAAATAAAAAAAAAATTAAAACAAATTAAATTAAATTTAAAATAAAAAAATTGAATTAAAAAATATAATTTTAAATTTTTTGAATTAAAAAATAAAAAAATAAATAAAAATCAAATTAAAAAAAATGTATATATTAAAATTAAAAAAAATTAAAAAATAAAAGAATTTTTTGATCGTGGTAGGGCCGCTAGTCGGCCTCCTACCCAGGTGGCGGTGGAGGCCGGCCGCTATGTGGGCGGGGGGCTGCAACTCCCCGTCCGCCTAGTGGCCGGCCTCCGCCGCCACCTGGGCGGGAGGCTGATTCCGAGAATCGCCCTCAGGCCGATTTCGAGAATCACCCTCTCACTGATTCTGGGAATCGCCCTCCCGCGGCGGGAGACCAATTCCGGGAATCGCCCTAAGGCCGATTATGGGAATCGCCCTCCCGCGGCCTCAAGGCGATTCCGGGAATCGCCCTCCCGCCGCGAGAGGCAGATTCCGGGAATCGCCTTAAGGCTGATTCCGGGAATTGCCCTCCCGCCGTGGGAGGCCAATTCTGGGAATCGCCCTCCCGCTTGGCAGGAGGACGATTCCCGGAATCGACCTCAGGGTGATTCCCGAAATCGGCCTCTCGTCGCAGGAGGGTGATTCCCGGAATCGGTCTCCTGCCGCGGGAGGGCGATTTTCAGAATCGGCCTCCCGCCTAGCAGCCGGCCTCCGCCGTCACTTGGGCGGGAGGCCGATTGGCGACGCCACCACAATCAAAAATTCTTTTTTTTTTTTTAATTTTTAATATATATATATATATATATTTTAAATTTTATTTTTTTTAATTTACTTTTTATATTTGAAATTTAATTTGTTTTTGTTTTTTTTAATTTTATTTATTTTTTTGTTTTTAATTTTTTGTTTTTCTAAATTTTGTTAATAATTTTTATTAAATTTTGTATTTTTTTTTTAATTGATTTTTATTTTTTATTTTTTCATATTTTTTTTTATTATTAAATTTTATGTTTAGTTTTTTCATTTAATTTTTTAAAATTTAGTAAATTTTTTATATTTTTATTTATTTATTTATTTGAATATAATATTTTTTTTTTAATTTTAAATTTTTTATTATTATTTTTTTAATTACATAAAATTTTTATATTTTTTTTATTTCAATTAAAATTGTGTATTTAAAATTAGATTTTTTTTTTAAGTTAAACTTAATATTTTCAAATTAATTTGTTTTTTATTTTATTTTTTATTTAATATATTTTTTTCAATTTTAATTGATTTTTAAAGTTTTCTAACTTTTTATTTTAACAATGTTTTTTTTTTCTATTTAAAATTTAATTTTTATTTCAAAATTTATTTGTTTATTCATTTATTTATTAAAATTTAATATTTTTTTAATTTAATTTGTTATTTTAATATTAACATTTTTTTTCTTTTAATTTAATAAAATCTAATATATATATTTTTAATTTAAGTTCATATATATATATATATATATATATATATATATATATATATATTTATTTATTTATTTATTTATTTATTTATTTATTTTATTTTTTATAATTTAAATTTAATATATTTTTTAAAATCTATTTGTTTTTTAATATATATTTCTTTAAATTTAATTTTTTTTTTTTTAATTTAATTTTTTTTTTTTAATTTAATTTCTATATTTTATTTTTTATAATTTCTTTTTTTTTTTAACTTGTTTTTCTTTTTAATTTAATATTTTTATTTTGTTTTTATTTTTGTTTTTTTATTTCTATATATTTTGAAATTTTAATCTTATTTTTTTTTTTTTCTTAAATTTTAGATTTTTTTAATGTTTGAATTAAAATTTTTATTTTGTTTTTACTTTTATTTTTTTATTCCTATATATTTTTAAATTTTAAGCTTTAAAATGTATTTATTTTTTAAATTTATTTTTTTCTTAAATTTTAGGTTTTTTTTAATGTTTGAATTTTAAAAATTAAAAAATGTTATTTCTATTTTTAAAAATGTCAAAAATATGACAAATTTTTTTTTTTTGGTTATTCCAATGTCAACTGGTTTTTCTTTGAGGGTGTTTTTTCAATCCTTTTTTTAAGAAACAATTTTGTTTTTAGCATAATTTTATAAAATGTTGAAATTTGACCTTAAAAAAAAACCAAGTGCGTTCTGGAATACACTTTTTTTATTTTTGGGGTGTTTTTTCATGTTTTTTGAGTCTTTTTGGGCTAGAGTTCTCGTTTTGAGGTCAGGTTACGTATTTCATCGGTAACAGTGTTGGAGAGGGTCATGAAATCAATACAAATATTTTCATTGGGTTTAAGGGATGTCAAGGTGGTAGAATATTGGAATTAAGAGAACTATATAGAAATTTAGGAAATATTGATACAAATTTCACATATGTATATGTTGTGGTGTAAATGTAACAATGTTTTTTAAATTCTTTTGTAAGGTATGAAAATGGTCAAGTTTGCCATGTTTTTTAGAAGTATGCATGTGTACGTAATGGTGGACTAAATGACTTATGTTAGGTGGGATGAGGTTGAACCCCAACAAATACAAGCAAGGAGATCATTCGAGTAACGTTGGTGGTGTGGGTCAACGAGCATTGGGCTATTTAACTTGCTTTCACATACATTTGATTTTTGGATCGAAATTGTTTTCATGAACACAAGCAAGTGGCAATTAATTGATTTTAGACATTGCAATGTGGTAGAAGCATCTCAAAAGCTATGAAAGCACCACTTTAACTCAACGGTCACAACTAAGTGGTCTCTATTCTATGAAAGTCACTCTAGACTTGGACCTAACCCTATCTTAAATAAACAACCCCCTTAAGAAGGAAATTCAGCCCATGAGGGGTGAAAATGTCACATGGAATTATTGAACACTTGTGGGGGAATAATAACACACTATTTTCACCCACCAAGCAATAAGAAAGCCCTCATCAATGTTATGCACTACTTTAAATGGGTTGAGTGTCCTCGGATGCCTCGAACAATCGTATTGAATTTATGTGATGTTAACTAAGTTAACCAACAAAACATGTATTCAATATTCGTAACAATATTTGAACACTATTTATTTCATTGACCATTCAAATGAGGCTTTACTACTTGTAACCAACCATACATGTAGTTGATCAAGTTGACCAACCTAACACGCTACTACTAGTGATAACCAAAAGGTACATGTTGGTAATCAGGTGACCAATGTGGTATGCCTCAACATTCGTAATTGAACATAAATGTTGTTGATGGGGTTGACCAGCCTAACATACCTCTCGCAATTGCAGTTAAATATGCATGCTGATAGGGTTAATCTCCAAGATAGTGTTAATAAAAAATAGATGTTAATAACCAACCTAACACATCACTAACAATGACAATGGAATGTGCATGTCAATAAATAAATTAATCGACATGACATGTTGTTCATTAAGATGATTGACATGACACACAACTCGCTAAGTTGACCAACTTGACAAACTATTGGTTTTGTTAATGAACTAAAATTCCTTTAATGAACACAACCAAATGTGCATGATGTTGAACAAGTAAAGCAACCTGACATACCTTTAACAATAGTAACAATGCGTGAAATTTGTGGATTGGAAAAACCAAACTAACATACCTATGATATCGGAATTGACCATACATGCCTATTGTGATTAACCGTTCACAAGTTCCATTGATTTCGTGTAAAATTAAGCATGTCATGCAACTCTTAGACTAACTTTGATACATATACAAATTAAGTTTGTATTTACTTGTTAGAATTGTGTTAAAGTGTTTCCCCTTTAAATGTCATAATTTTGAATTCAAGGGAAATTAAGGTATGTATACCTCCATGGATTAAATAGTTAAATCATTGCATGAAGGGCATATATTGTCCCACGAACAAGGGGGTCTCACATGCCAATTTAGCATCTACCTATATTATAACTTTATATTAAATACTATTATTATTTTCTTGTATTAATATGAGTGCTTTTAATATTTAATATACAGTTAAGTAGATTACCCCTTGACTAATTAGTGAAGTATTTAATATTGGATGAGAGAGTTGTAAGGTTGAAATTTCTATTCCTCGTGTTAATTTGGGTGTTTGTATCATTTCAATGCAAAATTGGATTCCATACATATCTATGGATCCATTAAAGGCATTTACACATGCCAACCAAAGACATTCAATAGTTGGGTTAGAACTAGCGGTTGGGAGGAGTTCCTTATCATATTCATCCAAGGGTTTCCATACTAGAGAAATTAGGGCATGTGTTTGATTTATGGGCTAATGTTTTAATGATATGAGGAGACGATTTAGTGCAATTCCTTCTTATGGTAAGGCCCTGCACCTCTTCCTTTATTTCTTAAATAAACTTGAAAGAAGTGATTAGAAATATATGATACATATAATGTGCAAACCATTCACAACATCGCGACATTAAACATTTACATGAGAGGCAGCTTATTTCATGTTCAATAGATTTTTTCTCCTTTAAAAAAGAAATATATGGTACCATGATATAATATAGTGATTCACCAACATTGACCACCAAAAAAATGACCTAAATGAAAAATTTTATGTATGGTGAATATCATCGACCATAAACTATGATTATTAGCCACTCTGATACCCCTAAGTTTATGGTCACTCATTGAACATGACCCTAAGAGTTGTTTCGAGCTTCTTAAACTTATTCTTTCCCAAAAGACTGACAAAGATGTCTCATCACTGTAGCATTCTTTTTTTTCTGCGTCTTTCATCAAATTCTTAGCAAACGCGTTTTTATTTTATCCTTAATTAACATTTCAATTCCACGTGTTTTCTTATTGTGTATTTTAAAGGGTTTCCTTCATTATCATGGCAGAATAGAGTCGCATTCATGGGTCCTTCTGCATTTTGGGGACCATCTCATTACTTTCAGTGATTTCTATCTAAATCAACATATGGCAAGCACAGTATGATCAAACAAAACATATTAGCACCTAAAAGGCCATTGATTTCGAGTTAATCCCTACCATACGACATGGAAATTTTTTTGGTTTGAATAAATGTTGTTAATGAATAACATCATTGTAAGTAATGTAATGCAGTTTGGCTTGGCATCTTCTTGCTACATTAGGCGGTTTAATGGGTTAGGGGTTAAGGGTTTAGAGGTTTAGGGTTCGGGGGTTTAATGGGTTAGGGGTTTAGAGGTTTAGGGGGTTAGGGGATTTAGCAGTTAAGTATTTTAGGTTTAGGGGGTTAAATGGGTTAGGGTTTTGGGGGTTTTGGGGGTTAAATGGGTTAGGGGTCGGGAATTAGGGTTTAAGGGCTGAGGGGTTTAGGGTTTAGAAGTTTAGGGTTTAGGGGGTTAAATGGGTTAGGGGTTGAGGGGGTTAAATGGGTCAGGGGTTAAGGGTTTAGAGATTTAGGGTTTAGGGGTTGGGAATTAGTGTTCAAGGGGTTAGGGGTTAAGATGATAATTTTGTTGGTCTCTGTTTGTGCACAATAGTTCTTTATTCTTTGTGTCTCAATGTAACAATTTTGTAGGTACTCTTGCTTGTTGCCATGTATTCTCTATTTATTAATTTCTAGTATTTGTTAGCCATTACTTTACATTTATTGATGAAAATTTCTATTGAAATTAAACCAAATGTATCTTCAATCTCCAGTTTCAAACTCAGCCACAGTGTTGTCACACAATTTAAGTCCGAAGAATGGACATATGATGAAGTCTCAATAACCACACTGCACCTCATGATTGCTACAGAAAAGCTTAAGTTCGAGTGTCCCACATTCACGAGAAAGTTGGCGATTATACTCTTTCTCCACCTGATTGTGTCCTGGAAGTACCCTTGTTTGTTGCAAAAACATCCTAATGTTGTTGACCTTGTCCCTTAACAGACCAAGGAAACAAATGAGACTGAGAGGAATGGAAAGCACTACAAAGTTGGAGAGAGTACAAAAGACTAGGATGATTTAAAGGATAAGCTTGAAGAATGTAACAGTGATGAAACAATAGAAAGTTGTCCCAAACAAACAGTTGATAATGTGAACTTCTGTATCAGTCAAGCAAGACTACATTCATGTGAGAGCAAGAAGAGGCCAAGCGACCGATAGGCATAGCCTGGCAGAGATGGTATGGTTCCCTCTTTTTAGTGAAATATTTGATCTACATTTTTATATCCAATATTAACCATTTTGATTTTGCCAACAAGGGGGAATTAACCCGATCGTAGGTCACAACTAGACCTGCTCTCATTTGGAATGGATAATCCTAACGAGTTTTAAGGATTGTTATAAGGGTTAGGGGAATAATGAGTTAGTGGTTAAGGGATTAGGGATTAGGGTCTTAGGGCTTAGGGTAATAAGGGCTTAGGGTTAGGGTTAGGGGAATAATGAGTTAGTGTTTAAGGGGTTAAGGATTGGGGGGTCAAGGGTTAGGGGATTTAGGTGCATTTAGGGGTTAGTGGAATAATGAGTTAGTGGTTAAGGGATTAGGGATTGGAGGATTATGGGTTAGGGGATTTAGGTGCAGTTAGGGGTTAGGTGAATAATGAGTTAGTGGTTAAGGTATTAGGGATTAGGGGCTTAGGGGTTAGGGGATTTAACAGTTAAGGATTTCAGGGGTTAGGGATGAGGGGTTGATGCGTTATGGGTTGAGAGTTATTAGCTTCACATTGGAAATTCATGTGAAAATTAATTGTGCATTGGAGTTTGGAGGTGGTGAAAGGATAAGGCAAGGGAAGATGAGGGAGCCCAAAATTAGACTCCTAAATATGGTTTGGTGTTGGTCCTGATGGTGGCCTCTAAAGAGGAAGCGTAAACGTTGCAGGAAGGTTTACAAAGGGAGTGGCTTGTGTGTGCTTGTCATGCGAATTTGTTGGTGTGGTGTGTTCAATCAGTCCCTGTGGCTCAGTTTCTTAGCCATTGACCACGTTTGGGTTGAGGATAGGAAGTTGAAGGGAAGTGAGATCACTAGTTTCCATTTTTCTTGGCTTTCAGTGAGTCTATTTTTTCGCGATAAGAGAGGAAGCTAGAATTTTCAGTCCAGGAAACCTCGAGGGTGGTGGCAAAAAACCAGTTTCTTTTCCAAATTTAGTACCCTCTAGCATGGGTGTGACGGTGTTTTTTGGATTGTTGTGTGGTCTCTATGTGGAGAATTTGGAGGCTGGTCATTTCCCTGGGGGAAGTTACACTCAGGCGTCAGCTACTTTGTCATCGTTTGTTGTTCAATTTCCTGTGTTGGTTTGGTGGGTGATGGTATTTGGTTTTTCTGGTGGTAGAAGTCTTTATCTGGTAGTGGAAGGTGTCTCTGTGCTTCCTTGTGGTGGTGGGAGACGAAATTTGGCTCCTTTTCTAGTGGTGTTTTTTTCTATAGTGGGGGGTCTGGTCTCTCGACTCTACACACGACAGGGTTCCTCAACCTTGGTGAATTATGAAGCCCTTGGTGTGGTGTGGGTGTTCTCCCTCCCATGTCATCCATGGCTTGTGGGGGTGGCAGACTCGGAAATAATCATGGTGGCTCCACACCAGGGTGGAAAGGCTGCGGGCGTGCACGACTCGTTAGTGTGGGTGTGCATGGGGACGGTGGAGGAGGTAAGTGTGGGGATAACAGAGGTGGGGGTTTGAGGGTTCAAAAGCATAGTCGTTGGGGCGGAGGAGGCCATGGTGGCAATGGGAATCATGGGTTTGATTGATTTGAGGTAAATGAGGGGCAAGTTATCCAACATTGTTGCCTACATAATAATCAATAACTTATCAATAGCCTGATGGAAAGAGTGGACACAACTAAGAGATTATGTCATGAGGAGCATGCAGAGCATATGGAAACATTAGACTGAATGCGCTATTTACAGTGCCAAGTTCGGGAGAGACTGGTAGTTGTTTGGTGAGGCCAAAATCAACTCACTGAGAAAGTAGAAAAGCTAGAGACTTGGTTGGTGCACTTTAAAGGGCACGGTCAGTGTGACTTCTGTCCTCCATCGCATCTAGGAACAAACCCGAACAACCATGCATCCACCACGTTGGATGACTAGTATGTTATTTTGTGTTCTTTATGTTTTAAATGTGTTTTGGTGCCTCTGGCCCAACCATTTATGGACAATGTCCCTAGTCCCTCTTTTACATTTTTTTGCATCTGGTGCAAATTTTTGTTAACAAACCAAGTCGAGGTGAGACCACCTGCTTTGTAACTTCTTATATGTACTCCTTTTTTCCTACATGAATATAACATTGACTTACAAAAAAACAAAGGTTCATACATCATTCAAAATTTAATTAAGTTTCATACCTAAATTAACAAATGTTTATACCTATTTACTAAATAGGTCTATAAATATATATTGTAGGTTTATCTATTTAGTATTTATCAAATGTAAATATGATGATTTAATACTAGATTTAAATGAACTCGCATGTTTAACATAAGAAATGTTATATTTATCTAGTTATTAAATGTAAATATGAAGATTTAACCTTAGATTTAAAAAATATCACACTTTTAACATAAATCAAAGAAGTTTAAAAATTAAACTTTATGGCCAAATATTAAATATTAAATATAAATATAAATTTGGCTATCTAATTAATATTACCTTTACTAAAATTATAATGAATGCATTAGTGTAAAGTTGATAGATGATACATGCAACTATGTTAATTGTAGATGAATCCATCTACACTGTTAACTTTAGAGACAAAAGGGTATTCATAATTTCAACATTGTAAATTCAAAGACCCCTAATTTGTCTCTAAATTTTAACACTACAAATGAATTCAGAGACACCTATAGTGAAATGTAACACTTCGGTACCAAAATTGCAATTTTCCATATATGGAGTGACATAATTAAAAATTACTGACATAAATGACTAATTCATATACTTGTTGTACTTGTTATTTGGCCATATTTTTATTCTTGGACTATAATAGTCTTACATTAATCATTATTAATTTTGTCACTTATTATCTAGTCATATATTTTAATCCTATACTAAATTAGTCATTTAAGTTAGTCACATTTACTTTAGTCACTTATTATCTAGTCATATATTTTATCCCTAGACTAAATTAGTCGTTTAAGTTAGTCACTTATTATCCAGTCCTATATTTTATTCCAAGACTAAATTAGTCATTTAAGTTAGTCATTTTTAGTTTGGTCACTTAAAATTGCTCAAATTTAGTAGTAATTCACTTGAAATAATTGCAGTGACTAACATTTTTAGTCACCTAGTCATTAATTTCATCGTTTTTTACTAGTGTACTAACTGACCTTGGCCAATA
This sequence comes from Pinus albicaulis, assembly GCA_034641835.2. Lineage (NCBI taxonomy): Eukaryota > Viridiplantae > Streptophyta > Pinopsida > Pinales > Pinaceae > Pinus > Pinus albicaulis. The sequence continues at coordinate 498,015,973 of CM076576.1, forward strand.
CTTAGCCAATTTCAAGCCTTCCCAAGATCTTATTTCCTTGCACTATTTCCTTTGGAAATTGGTCCCTATTAATTAGGAAATTCATCAATGAGAATTTCACAATTCTTTTAGGCCTCCCTTTGAATGCATGCATGACCTGTAAAATTTGGAATATTCTACAACTGATAGTACATTGATCTTAAACTCCAATATAAAATGGGTAACTCAAATTTCATGCATGAATGAGTTAATTTAGGATGATTGATCAATTAATTGGTTAACCATTGACTTGCACCCCACTGCTAGACCTCCCACTAGTTCCTCCAACAATTGGAACTAGTTTAAGTAACCTTAACTCAATTTAATTAAATTAATATATTACAACTGAAATTAACTCAACCTAGGCTCCTAAAATTTAGGAATCACTGTACACAACTCAAGTTCACCCTCAGAAAATATCGGGAGCATACGATATTTTCCAAGTGCTCATTCTAACTCCCAACCAGTGAGGTTAGAGCTTGATAAATGACTGATTATTGTGCTCCAAATCCCCCTATAGTCATGCGAGTCCAAATAACTAGTACCATTTATATACAAAATATGATTAACATAGCAACATAAAGTTGATTATTGATGTAGAAGGAACACTTCCACTAAATAATATGCATACGGAGGATCAAACACAAGCAACTGGTCTGGGGTTTGATTCCTCCACCCCTTTTCTATGATGAGCATGGCCACATTGATGACAACGCCATTAATGGCCGCCGTTGAGAGGGAAAATAACATGCCTAGCAAAATCGAAGGAGGCAATTAGGCCAACAATCTATAGAGATGAAGTGAATGTGGTGAGTAGCTGATTTTTGAATTTATAGTAATCGTTGGTATGCGCACGCTTCATCTTTTGAAAAAAATTTGAGAAGAATTTCTTCAAGAAAGAATCCATGGACGTCACTCCCCCTGCAATACATACAACAAACACTCTATCAATAACTTTATCAAGAACTGGTACAAATCCACTTACTCTATCATACCAATGCCAGAAATTAAAATTTGGGGCCATTCATGCACTTGAAATTTCGATGTCATAGCCAAAAATGAGCCCCCCTATGGTTGACACGAAGCAGGTTATGACCACGAAGGCAGTAACCCTTCCTGCATAGATCTTGGCAGGACTAGCTGAGACCACGAATCCTCCTGCCATTGCCGCGACCGTTGCTTCTTTTTCCTCCTCTCATCTAAAAATGCAAAATCCGAAGCTCATAACGAAATTTAATAACTAACTTGAGTTCAAATCAATGAGCAAGGAGAGTTTAATTGTTTAACAAAATATCGAACGATGCATAAGAAAGACAGCAAGGCAACATGGGTGTTGTTTTCAAATAGTGATGCCTTACGACGTAAATATAACTTATAACATTAACTTATAATAATAAATCTCTTTATTCAAAATAAGATTTTATTATATTAAAATGAGAGGGCAAATGCATTATTCCTTCTTTTCACCAAATGTTAATATTATTTCTTTTGATTATCCTAAACTAGGACAAAATGTCAATATTCTTTTTATTGAATTTCATGATATAAGGGAAAATGGTAGAAAGTTAGTAATTAATAAAAAATAAAAGTAAAAATATATTATAAGTTGTTTATATATATATATATATATATATATATATATATATATATATATAATTTTAAATGTGAAATAAAGTTTTGTTTTTTAATTTATATTTCTATAAAGGAATTTGAATAAATAGCAGTTTATTTGTTATATGTTTTTGAAGTTTTTTTGGGTATATTTTTAAATTGAATTTGCTTAAAATTTATTTATTGAATCATATGTTTGAATTGTGAACTTTTTGCAAAGTGAATATTTTACAATTTTTTGAATTTATATATATAATATATAATACATTTTAAATAACAAAAAAACTAAATGTAATAAAATAATGTTTAATCAAATTCTAAAAAAATTTCTAAACACTAGTCATTTTAATAACAATAATAAATTTATTCATGAGGTTTTGGATAGACAGTCAATGCACTATTAAAACACTCTTTAATGTGAAAGCACCCATTCAATTTCTCATCCCAATCAAAATAAAATATTTAAACATGATAATGAAAATATAGTCCTACATAATTACCAAAAAAATAACACCAACAAAATTTAATTTACATCCCACCCAATTTTGATTTTATTCTAAAATCATTTCCGAGTAGACATAAGTTAAAATTCCAATTCGAGTTAAAGTCCCTAATTTTTCGCGTAAGTAAAAATTATAAATGATTTTTATGTAAACAAATGTATAGTTTGCTCACCTAATAGGTCGCTAGTTTTTCGCAACCGTATAAATTATTAAAAAAATAATGTAAACAATTTATAATTCGCAACGTATAAAGTTATAAAATAATTCTCATGTAAATTATATCATTTGATAGTACGCTCAATTTCCGTAACTCTTAATGTATAGTTTGCTAACTTTTCGCGAACCTATAAAGTATAAAATAATTTTCATCTAAACATATATAAAGTTTTTCCGTAAGTCAAAATTGCCAAGTCTGGGTAATCTGCAGACTTTCGACATAACGAGTGGGATCTACTCACTCTTGTCGCATTTGTTTTTTTTTTTTAATCATGGTGAATTGGTAATTTTTTAGACTAATCTAAGAGAGGTCCCAGGATCAATCCTTGTGGCTGCCTTATAACACCAAGAGTATATCCAACAGCCTGCAAGTCAGACATACTGGAATTTGTTTTAACTCTTATAAGAAATGATTGTTGTGGGATAGCTATGGACAGTGACTATTCAAAACTTGTCCACTCAAATTTTGAGATGGTCATTTCTTTTTCCTTTTCTTTTCTTCTTATTTATTTTTTTATTTTTCAATTTAGATTAATTTCAGAATCTACTTACAATACATTATTTTAACGGTTTAAATAAATGATGGTTGTGAGATAGTTATTGAGATTGAATATTCAAAATTTGTCAATTCAGGGTCATTTGTTTTTAGTATTTTTCATTTTAGATTAAGTTGTAAGTTAGTGATTATTTATGGTATATTTGTCATTATAGTTGTTGAGAGTGATTATTCAAAATTTGTCTAGTCAAGACATTTGTTTTAACGGTTCAAATAAATGATTGTTGTGAGATAGTCATTGAGAGTGACTATTCAAAATTTGTTAATTTAGGGTCATTTGTTTTTAGTATTTGTCATTTTACATGAAGTTCAGTGTAAGTTAGTGAACATTTATGATATTTTTGTCATTTTAGATCAAGTTCAGTGTTTTAGTATTTGTTATTTTAGATTAAGTTCAGTGTAAGTTAGTGAACATTTATGATATTTTTGTCATTTTAGATTAAGTTCAGTGTTTTTAGATTAAGTTTAGTGTTCGTTTAAGTCAATGAGCATTAATTTTATATTTGTCATTTAAAATTAAGTTGAGTATAAATTAGTGAATAATAATTATTATTTCATATTAAGTTCAATGTAAGTTAGTGAATATTAATTATATATTTTTCATTTCATATTAAGTTAATGTTTTTAATAATAATTAAGAGATAGAATAGAAAATGACTACGAAAATAACATTAATTTTGAGGAAATCTAAAATGTAACAAGATTAATTGACACTCCAAAGCCATGGTAATTAAATAAAATTTAAAAAATGAGGGGATGATGGGACTATGTAATCATGATTGAGTGTTTGATGAAACAATGTGCGGATTGGGTAAGATTGCCACTAATGTTTCCTTGGACAAAATAGTGTTCTCCCACATTGGGTAAAATTGCTAACTGGATCCAAAACTTTTGGGTTAACTTTTATAAAACCATATTAATTATGTTTCTTAATATTTTAGAATGTCAAGGTGTTAAAACATATTAACATTGCTACTTATTTTGTATGTTGTGTGGAGAGGGCATTCTACAACCTATTATGTGATTTTACATGAGTTGACCTAGATCTTTTTTAAAATAGCTACTTAAAATTAAAAAAAAGGATGTTTACTATAAAATAGAAATGAATATGCATAAATCATCTTGTATTGATGCTTCAAACCAGTTACAGCTTTAAGTCTAGTGTTTCAGGTTAGCAATCATCTTCACTTTTCAGCCTAACTATTCTATCACAAGTAGAGATTCAAGAACCTTTGAACACTATTTACAATCAGAAGTTTCGAGCGCAAGTATATTTCAAAGTTTTGTAACCAACATTTTCTCATCTTCTATAGGAGCATTTATAGAAGAAATGAGGAGGTGGGACCTGATAAAAGATCTCCAGGGTTCAATTAATACAGATTAATGCTTCTCGGCCTTTGAGGGGCTTAAATGGAGAAGAGTACAGATATTTTCACTGTATTAATTGGTTTACATTTAAGATTTAAGCTCGGTGGGAGCTTTTGTTGACTTTTAAGGCTCGGTTTCATGATATAATAACTCTGCTCATATTTTGCTTTAAGTTCCTTTGGCAGAATTAATTCTTCGGCTGCGTTGAAGCAAATATCTGATTTTCTGATCATAATTCGGCCTCTGTTGAATGCTCCGAGGCTACAGGTGGCTTTGTGGTAGCTGAGAGGAATCAATTAGCCTTTGTTGTGGCGGTGGAGGCCTTTCTATTTGATAGATCTTTTGATTTTCTTTTAATTATGTTCTAATTTAATGGATTAGGCTTTTTGATAATCAATCTTAGTCGTAATCCACTAAACTATAGAATTCATCTTCAATCTTCAATTCTGCTGTGTTTTGTCTTCGACACTGATACTCTTTTAATTTGATTAAATCACACTGTGTCTTGTTGATGTGCAGGGCCGCACAGGGCTCATATGGCATCAATGCCCATGAAGCACTGATGAAACATGGATTCGAACTCTGTGGATGGCTTCATTTTTATGAATCAAAGGCGCAGGAATCGTCATCCCCGGCCTTTGGCTTTTCTTCAATATAATGAAAAAACCATCAAATCCTGCAAAATACAAACAATATTATAAAATATTGCATTTTTTGGGAAAAACTGCTTCAGAGGGTGTGGGGAGGAGTGTAGCCGTTGGATGGTAGCATCCAACAGTGGAGATCTGTGTATAATAGTCAAAAGGAGAGCAGTGGGAAGTAATAAGTTAGATCCGTCGATCTGCATAGATCGATGGTCGGGAGAGATCCAGGACATATAATAGAGAAATAGCGAAAATATAAAGAAATAAGGTTAAAAACCTTAGGCGGAGGAAAAAATGAATTTAAACACCAAATGGGTTTCGAGAGGAATGTGAGCTGTCAGATGACATTGGCTCATAAAGATCGACGATTGAGGAGGCGCGCGATGAATCACAAAGGAAAAGAGGGAAAGCAGTTTCGGGAGGTAAAACAATTGCTTTCGCGTGGTGAAAAGTCGCGGAGGCGGTTTTCCCTTTTTGAACGTGATACGCGCTCCCACCCGACACGTGGCTTTTCAAAACCACCAATATCTTGCGGCCTATGGGAAATTAACTTTCGTGTTGAAAGTTACGCGATATGGAATGTGGGTCGTCAGATCTGGGGCCTCAGATTTGACGGTGGAGAACAAGCGCGATATGGGATAGATGCACGAGCACAAGGAAGAGGGGCAGTTTTCATCTGGGCCGTTGGATGTAGAAGATCGACGGCCAAGATTAAATTTGGGGTTTAAAACGAAAAATATACAGGCAGAGAAAAGTTTAATAGGGACCATTGATCTACAGAGATCAACGGCTGCAATTGGCTGAAAAACATTATGAGCGGGGCTACATATTATTTAACTAAAGCTCGGAAGATGCGATCTGGACACGTGGACGGTCCAGATGTAATCATATGCATTCGATCGGCGGGGGGGGGGAAGAATTTTCACAGCGCCAATGCAATTGAGCGCTGACCGTCAATCTGCAGATCAGATCGACAGTGGGAAATAAATCGAAGGGTTTAAAAGGCGGGGCAAAGGTTAATAATCGAAGCAAATATGGGTCGTTAGATCTGGGATGTGGCGGATCGATCCAACAGTGGAAGATCCATCGGGGAATGCCAATCGGGGAGAGGAATAGAATGCGCCCGATAAAAAACTTGCGATGCGATGTAGCGCGAGCCGTTTGATCGGCTCAAGGTCAACGATAGAGATTATCGTAAGTATAGAACTAGCGGAAACCGTTTAAAACATATGAAAAACCCCAAAATTTAATATAATACAAAGTTTTGGCTCTGGGAGCGGAATATATATATGATATGGTTTGGCACCCGATTGGGGGGGCTTTGATTATATGGAAGGCAAAAGGCCCGGGGCTTATGTATGAGGGCCAAAGGCAATCGGAGGTCGGGCTTGGTCTTTCAATCTATCCATTTGGAAATTTTCGATGCGATTGGCACTTCGGGACTTAAACTCTTGGTCCCGGACGTAAGTTTATATGGAGTAAAGCGGTGGGAGAAGATTTTATACAATGGGGCTCAATCGCATCGGAACTTTTGATGTGGGGCTTTTCAATCTACCCATTTTACATTAAAAAACATTGTTTGGGCGCGTTTAGACCAAACTTAGGAAAAAGTGGGTTTTTTTATTTACAAAGGAAAATGAGCATCGGGAAAGGTTTATTCACAACTTTTAGCACCCAATTGCAGGCACAAGGGTTATATGAGGCGGTAATAGGATCGGGGGCTGTGTACAAAAAGGCTAATTGCAATTGAAACTTTTAACATGGAAAAAAGACTTGTGCACTCTAAAATTTCCGATGCGATAAGCGCCTAAATGGCTTGGCGCTTGGTTCCAGCACCAAGGCATATAGTGGGGAAGTGGTTTAAGACTTAGCCCAAAGGGGCTTTAGTCTGTAATACAAAAACGTATTTTTTATGAAATTTTTCCAAGTTTTCAATGGATTTGGGGGTTTCGATAGAGTTAAAAAAGGAGTTTTAAACCCTGTAAGGCAGATTTTATGAAGGAGGAAATGGAAAAAGGGAGAAATAGAGGAATTTCATGGGAAACAAAGGGGTAAAATGAAGGTTAGTTCTGAGGGGAATGGGAGGGAAAAATGGTATTTTGCAGCAGTCTTTCTCTTGGAATCAGTAGAATTTTTGAGTTTGGAAAAGGAAACAGCAGTGAAGATTTAGACAAGGGCCCAGATGTCTTCATGAGTCTTCAAGAGATAACACTTTTTGCAATAAAACTTGTTCCTTGAAGGCTCCAAAATGTTTTAGCCACCATTTGGTATGACAAATTTTATTGGTGGCTAACATGCCAAACAAGCCAAGACAAGGAGGGAGTACATTGAATTCTGTTGATACCACAAATTTTTGTAGACCCAACCTCAATCCCGCCTTTATGTTCCATGCATATTAATTGCAAGAAATGGAATTTCGAAATACACTCTGTTAGTTCCAAAATCCACATAGCAACCTGATAATACTCCACACAACAACCTATACACATGTTCTAGTAAGGTTTAACTGGAAATTTTCAAGGCAAGTTGGACATTTGGACTCCCCTTAGCCTCCCTCCTACATCTATTCAGCTCAACCTCCACACAATCTACTCACAACAGACTACAGCTAACACATAGCACCAGAGTGGAGATATGAAGACAATCTATAAAGGACATACACAATAGTATTGGATACATGTTTGATGGATGAGTTAACTAATAAATTAGCTAAGATTTTGTGGGAGTCTTCTCCCCTTTCAACTCCACTCATTGCGCACATGTATTACTCAGCCAATTCGCACAGTAGTTTAGAGGATGAGTTAAAAAAAAATAGCTCAGATTTTGTCAGAGTCTACTCCCCTTTCAACTCCACTCATTGCACACATGTATTACTCAACCAATTCACATAGTAGTTTAGAGGATTTTCGCTCAGCCGATAGAGTATTCTACAGCCAGTCACAAGAAAAACAAAATAAGGACAAAAATGCAGAATACAAAGTCTTCAAACAGAGATTAACAACAATTGTTTTTTGTTACAACACATGTGTACACAAGATGACTGAGAGTTCAAGTCTCGGGAACAATATTATGCTCTCAAACAGTGCTTGGTTTGAGATTCGGGCTTGTTAAGACTCGAATATTATACTTTCAAGTGGTGCTTGGTTTGAGATGCAGGCTTGTTTGGCAAGAGTTGTGCTTGATTTTTCCCATTATCTTCTGTAGCACTAGGTTTCTTGCGAGTGAGCAAGAATGGTCGGCTTAGTTAAATCTGTATTTGTAGCTTTCTTGGTCAAAAATTCTCTAACAATCTTCCTTGCCACAAAATATCATTAGAGAATTTTCGTTTTCAATATCGAACGAATGGCAGATTTGCTCATCGGCTTCTACATGTGTGGTCTTCAGCAGCCGCTTTGTAGATGTTGTTATTTCAACAAAATAAATCAGAATTTTTCTAGTTCTTATTGGTTCTTTAAGCTCTGTCTCTCATTTTTCCAGTACAGTAGAGAGATTTATGTAAAATCATGGATAAAAACCCTAGAACATAGAAAGATAAAACTAAAAAGTTACCCGTTTTGGTTTTAGCATTCGTCATTTTCTCCTTTGTAAAGGAAGATCGGATTTTCCTTTTTTCTCTAACTTAGGTTAGATTTTCTCGTCTTAGGCATGTATTGTTTTTTTATCAGTCTTTAAACTTTCTCTTCTCCTCTATTGTCAGTTTTCTAGCATAGTAAAGAGACTCACTAGTTGGATAAACTAGCTATAAGGTAGCCCAAGGGATTAGTTCAACCGGGTAGCCCAAGGGATGTTGTTAGACATGTGGATAGCAAGTTCCTAGGTTGATCCCACATCCATGAAAGTGGGAAGGATCCCTTGGTATCCTCTTGTGGTTTTACTCTCAAAAAATTGGTGAAAAACCTGGTTATAAGGTAGATATTTAAACGAAAAGTAGAAATAACAAAAAAAAAAAAAAAAAAAAACTCTTTTAGTTCATTTCTTATGTAATTTTATTGTGTGTCAAGAAAAAGACGATTAGAGAGTTTTTTGAATACCTCACAGCCATAGGTGAACAATATGCTATAAATTTTTCTTTTGGAATTTTCACTATAATACTGTTTTAGCTCCTTTTTTTAATTCTGTGTTGTCCAATTTTTCTTTTCTAATTTTATCCTTGCATTCATTGTGCACCGACTGTTGTGCTGAGGTAAATACAATAATTTCTATTACATTTAAGTTGCTTTAACATAATGTTGGAGAGGTAAATCCCCTCTGCGGACAAAGGCGATCCCTACTAGCCCAAATCGGGTCTAGCAACAATCAAACACGCTACAGTGTAGGTTCCTAATTGTAAATAAACCGACTTGCAAGGAAGGCTTACCTGGAATCTAACGTTGTCGTTTGTAGAAGAGGTGGTGCTCCCGTTCCTTTGCCCTGGCAGATCACAATCCTCACGATCTCCGTGATCGGACACCTGCACATGCAAGAAACAACACAAACACAAGCACAAAATCCAGTACATACAACTATATGTCAGTCGAAGAGGACATAACTCATGAACATGATCAAGAACAAGAGTGGAACCATAACCGATAGTCGCTTATCATTTAAGAGTCAAAATAAGAATACAAGCATAGCTTCGACGCAGCACTCTCCTTTAGCAGGTCGTCAGCACAACATGTCTCGATAAAGCCTGTCAGGGATGGGACAAGCCTCTCTCTCCGGACACTTGGCAATAGTCTCCTTGCTTGGATTTGGCCTTAAGGGAATCAAGAAGGCTCTTGCAGCATAAGGATGTAAAAGCTCTTGGGAATTTGGAGATTCTGGAACTAGCTTGCAATGGAAATGAGCAAGCTTTTATAGAAGGAGGAAGGGGATTTGGGATCCCTATAATTATGGGATTGTCCCTATCATCAAGGAAGCTTCCATGAGAGGTGGAAAACCACTTTCTCTCTATGGAAATCCGTAGCCAAACCTACCAACTCAAGATAGAAATCAATCCAGGAATTTGTTAGGATGAAACTTCCGCCTTTTATTTTTAAAAAACACCTCTTCATATGGTTGGCGCGGGTGCGGCTCTATGACAGAGTGCCAATTGGTGCGCCCTCTTTGGAGGATTTTCCCTCTTGGTACGAGGGCTGAACTGTGAAACCGCGCCAATGGAAAAGAGCTATTTTTAGGGTTTTTTGCAGGGAGATGTCTTCAGGGCAATCAAAGCTCATCTTCATAGGGATGCAATGAAAGTATTTTCAAGTCTTAACTCTGCCCACAGGTCACGGAATGAGCCCTCCAATGTGCGGGATGGGGATTGTAGGGACGGTGACAAATTGCTGTATAACAGATGCCCCCTAAAGCATGAGGCCCGAAAGAGAGAGAGAGAGGGGTGAAATGCTTTACGAGAATATGCCGACTGAAAACATCGCCATCGGAAAACCTGCAGAGCGAAGTACAACTGATGTCTCAGATACCTGATATATATGCATGGTATGGGCGCAACCATCCATAACAGAGTTTACAATAATCTAGATCCAAGGCATGGACGCAGCCATCCAGTGAGGATTGATAAATAGACTCAGGTATGGTCGCAGCCATCTAATCAGTGAGTCATGTAAATAATCATAATAATCCACAATATCGCAGCTTGGATTACAACAGACACAATCCAGGGTCTTGCGCTCCATCTCAACCCGAACAAAGTACAAGTTCAAGCATGCGAATATGTGAGCTGAAGTCGAACATTCAAGAACATCGTCTGATTACCAGACAATGATGAAAGCTGTTAACAGACGCGAGAGGAACTACCAATAATGACAATGGCCCTCAAGGTACTATAGGTACAATCTATGGCATGTGAATCAATGAGCCGGTGTCGAACACCCGTAGAATCACTCGATCGGAGGCCAATAATGAAAACCTCACGTCGAATGCGACGAACCTGCCATTGAGGCATGTAGGCTCCAGGGTACCATAAAAGAGTCTCTAGACCATCTTCCTGGATAATGAGCTGAAGTCGACAGGAAGTGACCTTGATCGAAGGTGGGCCATAATGTTTCCCACATCATCGACACGAGACAGAGGAACATAATGTTTTTGTGAATCAGGATCATATGAGAATCAGAGGAAGGTTGATACTTGCAGAGGTCAACTTCTCTTGAACATGTAAACGACACGACAGTGGACTTGGCAGTATTTGACATAAACAGATCAGAGGTCATGGTGACGAGGCAATGAGCAGATGAGAGGTCAAAAGGGATTATCCAAACCCACGGAGGCAAAGTGAAGAACGAGATGAGATGTCCCCAACCCGACATGAATGCAGACAAGTGCCATGTTCAAGAGCGACATACTGCCGACACGACGACGATGCTGGTTCCATTTTCCCCCACCATTTCTGGCGAGTACCCCAATTATTTTTTATAACAAGCTTGAAGGGGATAGCATGTGCTTGTAATATAAGTCCTCCCTTCGGGCGAATCCATCCTAGTACATTTAACGAGCCCTAGGAAGGAGCGACTCGAATAACATCATTTCGACTGAATCCAATGTCATCAGGGTTTAACGAGCCTGACAAAGGAAGAACTCGGCGTCTTTTCATATTTAGAGAGTTTGAAAAGACAGCAGAAAATTAAACTCCAGTGGTCCCTTTTCGTAGATAGTTCCTCGGACCCGAAAAGGTAGAAAACAATATCCGAGAAAACCTCCTAGTCGCGATAGGCTAGGGTATTCCTTTTTCGTAAATAATCCATCCCAGCCCGAAAAAGGGGTAAACGTATACTGGGTAGATGTCGATTCATGTCCACTTTAACGAGATCGAAACGACAAGGGCCTCGGCAATATTTTCATGTTTAGAGAGTTAGAAAAGAGCTGAAAGATGACTCCAGAGTGACTTTTTCGTGTATTTACCGAGTCCGAAAAAGTATAAAATACAACTCGTTTCACTGTTTCAGTTGCGTAAAAGACCTGTTGCTGCACAAAAGGCAAGTGTAAAACCCATTTTCGACACAAATATATTAAAGTATTCGGAAAAATAACTTTCAAAACCTACTTTGAGTTCAAAAAGTTATAAATATGTCAAATGGTGAAAATAGAATTACTTTTTACTATTTACCTCACCGAAGAGCAGCAGTGGTCCATTTGGGTGTGCAAACTTCTGACAGTGATTACGACCGATCTGGGCTACCATTGAGAGTTTCGTCAGTTCCAGGTAAGAGACGCTTCTTTGTACTCCATTTAAATCCATTTTTTAATAGTTTTCCATCATGCATTAGATTTCTATGGCAACTTTTTAAATTTTTAGGGCTCTGCTCATTGGCGTGGGTATCGGGCACGGACCCGTGCCAATGGGCTTTTATATGCAAAGGGCTCGCGCCAGCTGGCGTGACTGTTCACGAAATAGCCGCGGCAGCAGCAGAACCTCAAATTTTGCCTAAAAATTCGAGATTTTAATCAGTTTGGATGAATTTTAAAGCTCATCAGAGATCTAATTAAGGGTTTTTGACCATTTTGATGCTGGAGACCGAGAAAAATGGTGATTGAGTGGAAAGAGAGGGAGCATGGTGAAGAGGATGAATAAGCCATGGAAAATGAAACTTGCATGAATGCCCTCAGGAACTATGGGCTAAAAAATTTCTTCCTAACACCTTGTTTACGAGCTCAGCCTGAGCTTCTACAGTACTTGATCAATATGTGGGATGCAGATGAACAAGTATTCAAGCTGCGGGATCAAGTGTTAGAACTGGAGGTTGCTGACGTGTACTTCATAACCGGATTATCGCGCAGAGGTCCGGTGCCCATATTGACAGGGAGCAGACCGTCTGGTGAGAAAATGGAGCAAGTGATGTGTAATATTCCCAAATTAGCAATAGCTAATTTGAATATCAGTCTGTATCAATTTTGCCGCCTCCAGTGAATTGCAAACAACAGTGAGCGGGTCGTGGTCTCGACTGAGCACGCGAAGGCAAGCACACGGCTGAGTTGGCAGTGTGGGGCCGAGAAGGGCTGCGCGGGAAGGAAGGATCTCGGCTGCGCGGCAAAGGAGGGAGTCCGACGTTCGAGAGGAAGGCCGCATACTTAAGGGAGACAACTTCCTCGTTTTTGAATTATTATTGATGAATTTTATGAAATTGAAACTGGTCGCTAAGACTTGAGCACGCCGGCTGTTTAGCAGGTCTGCAGCACTGTTTAGTGCGCCGAGTGTCTCCGAGCGGAGATCTCAACCTCAGCCTCGGGGGACTTCGAGTGCCTGCTCGGGTGAGGCAATCTCAACCTCAGCCCCAGGGGACTTCGAGTGCCTGCTTGGGTGAGGCAGTCCTACCGTCGTTTGGTCAGAAGAATTGGGTTGGAAACTGGTTGCAGAGCAGCGTTCAGGAGTGGTGGCACAGTCTGTGTGGGAAGACCGCAGCCCATCTCGTGTGAGCACTGTCTTGGTTCAATTCAGAGGTTTCGGGACTGGAGATTGTAGCAGAGACAACCCGTATCTATTGAGGGTATTGGACCGGATTGTGATAACACCTTGGGGAGTTTGTTTCAGACGCAGCATGATAGCAGCTATACGGAAGTTCATTCCAGCCGCTTGAACGCAGAACGAAGCATCGTCGTTCCTCAGTTATTTCTGGAATACCTCTTGTTTTTCCGTGGGCAAGTTTCGGGTGCTATCACCTGCACATGTATTGTATTTCCTTATAAGTCCCCGACATAATAAAATGGCTCAGTGATTTCTCTGTTTAATGTCTATCTGTTGCGTAGGCCATTTATGTTATTTTATGTGCTGTCGAATATTTTCTTGAAGGAGGCATTCCATTGCTGTACCATTTGCTGTGTTTATTTAATTTCCTTAAATAGGAATATTACATGATGGCACGAGTGTGCCGAGGGGCACAACTGGGATCCGAAAGTGGAAAGGTGGACATCCACACCATTCCTGATCTGGCACTGAGAGTGGTGTTGCATACCATCACGCGGGCTATGGGGTCGCAGGCACCACACGAGGCCACAAAGGCCCAAATTTTGTTAGCCTCAGAGTGTATGACTCCTCTATTGTTTGACTGGGCCACAATAGTGACGATAAACATAAAGAGGCAACTGACCAAATGCAAACAAGCCAAGCTGAAACAGTTTGGCTATGGTTCTATCTTGGTATCGTTCATCCTGGAATGATTACCAATCTTCCAAGGCCAAGGGGCCATAGTAGCTGAGCCGATTCCACGAGAGCCAAGAATGGCTCGTTGGGCAGCACTGATGCCCAGAGCTGGAGGGGGCCAACAGATGTCCTGGAGGCCGGAGTTTTTTGGGTGGTTGCAGCGTCAGTTGATCGTAGTGGAAGATTGGCCATATGCTGGTACCGATTTCACTGGTGATCCAGATCTCCCACTGCCGGAGGGAGATGATTGGGACGAGGAGTTGGGTATGACCCCTTCTCTTTTTTATTTTTCTATTTTATGATTTTTTTTGTTAATACATGTTCTTCCTGACACATTTTATATGTATGCAGACGTGGGTCCAGAGAGACCAGCCGGTATGTCTCCTATCGCACGGAGGACTCTTCCCGCACCTGATCCTCAGGTAGAGGGTGCAGAGGGGGGGGGGAGTTAATCCAAAATCTCGAGGGCATCGCCCGAGGGATCCCAGACTACGCCCGGCTGGTGGATGTACCGATGGCGTACCAGAGACACACGGTGGGAGTGCCCAGTCGTCTCCACCGAATTCTGAGACGCTTAGTGCGTGCAGTTACTTGTTATCATGAGCACCATGCGGATTAGACTCCTAGGACTTTTATCATGCATATTTTTTGAGAGACATGTCATCTCCGGATGTATTAAGACGAACATATATATTTTTTGATTTAATGTGATGCACACTATGCAAACATTTCGATATATATATACATATCTATTTCTGGATGGATCTTTCTTTTTCATGTGATGATGATTTACAAATTGCGCAAATGTCTATCTAAAACCAAATTAGCTACTACATCAGTTAACGCATTCATATGCCTGGGAATATGTTGGTATGTAATATAGTCAAAATTTCTTTCCAGTAAACGAATATGCAGATACAGACGTAAGATGGATGGGTTTCTGACCGAATAATGACCGTTCAGTTGTAATACTACAAGTTGCGAGTCTAGATACACAAGTAATTCATGGATACCAAGGTTTACAGCCTCGGTTAATAATTCTAATACAGCACTATATTCCGCGATGTTATTTGTAGTACGTCCCAGACACACACCTTGCAGGTTGACCAACTCACCAGCAGGATCGTAGATTACCCAGGCTGCTGAAGACAGATTCCTGGTACTGCGGGAGGCACCATCCGTGAAACCAACAAACGGATGAATGGACATCTGCACAATCAGGAAGACCCGATCAGCAGAAAGATGTTTACATTGCAAACCACACCACACATGCACACAAATGAAAAACACACACTTATGTACACACACCACACCAAAAATCACTTCAGGCATAGTATTTTTTGAGGTACAGCCCATTTCTGGGCTACGCCAGCGGAACTCCTTCATAATCTATAAGCTCATAAGCCCCGTTCTTCAAAATGCGTTTTACTATGTAGGGCCCATGCCACATAGGTTGGAACTTACCGGCTCCAAGCTTGTCATGTGCTTGATCGTACAGGAGGACGAGGTCTCCTTCGATAAAGGAACGTGGAGAAACGGATTGATCAAAGTGAGCTTTGACCCGCTTCTTTTGTGCTTCAATAACTAAAGCAGCTAAGCGGCGGGTTTCATCTAACCGTTCCAGATACAAAAGATGCTCTTCCTCAGCAGAAGTGTCGGGTAGAAGTTCTACAGCTAATTTCAACGAAGGAATCTCGCATTCAACCGAAAGAGTTGCTTCCAGACCATACACCAATTGAAATGGTGTGAATCCAGTTGCACTCTTTGCAGATGTCCGGTATGCCCATAGAGCTGAGAACAGTTGGAGGTGCCAATTGGATTTGTGGATACCAACTGTTCGTTGAAGCATAGTGACCAGAACCTTGTTCACTGCTTCAACCTGGCCATTCGCCTGAGGGTAATACGGCGTTGAGCTATCGTGACATAAGCCCAACTTTGAAGTCAGCTCGGCCATCATATAATCTCGGAAATGAGTACCGTGGTCAGTAACGATGGCTTGCGGGACCCCGAAACGTGCAATGATGTGGTTGAATATGAATTGGGCAGCTTTCTTACCGTCGGCAGCTAGTGTAGGCATCGCTTCGGCCCACTTGGTGAAGTAGTCGACAGCGACAATGATATACGCATGCCCCCCGGCCGAGTGAGGGTTACACGTCATAAAATCCACGCCCCATTTCGCAAAAGGGCCGACGGTAATAACAGGATGCAAAGGGAGAGGCGGCGCGCGCATCTTGCACTGAAACACCTAGCACTCATGACATTTGTGGACTGCAACGATACAGTCTTTGAATATGGACGACCAGAAATAACCTGCTCGCAGAATTTTCTGGGTAGTAGCATATCCAGACATATGTCCACCACAGGCGCCACTGTGGGAGTCATTTAGAACCCTTTCAGCCTCTTCCAAGGTTAGGCACCGACGGAGCACCGAATCTACTCCAACACGGTATAAGGTATCTCCTACGATACGGTAGGGTTGAGACTGATGCCGAATTCGACATCGGGCATCTTTATTCAACTCAGACCGAAATGTGAAGGTCTGAAGATACACGATTATGTCGTCGTACCAAGGGTCGCGAGTACTGATGAGGAAAAGATTTTCGTCCGGGATATGATCCTCGGAAAGTGAAGGAGTGGAGTTTGTCAGGAGCAAGCATATAAGATCCGCGAAAACAAGTGATTTCTTTGACTTAGAGGTAGTGAACTCTAAGTCAAACTCCTGCAGGATAACGATCCATTTGGAGTATTTGTCCCCCAGCAATTGTCTAGAGAGAATATATGTCATGGGGTTGCAATCCGAAACCACTATTATCGTACGCAACAGGATGTAATGGCGAAAACGCTGCACAGCGTGTACTGCAGCTAATACCAACTTCTTGACGTGAGCATACCGCGTTTCTGTATCGAGAAGTTTTCGCAATAGATAATAAACAACGTGTTCATTACCATCATCATCATCCTGCACCAGAACCATAGCAATGGTGCTAAACGCGACGGCGAGATATAAAGTGAAATCGCGGTGATAATCAGGCGGATGAAGCAAAGGAGAATTTACCAGTAATGTCTTTAGCTTCTCAAAGGATTGCTGAGCAATTTCGTCCCAATGGAAGGGAACATTCTGCTTTAATAGGCGTGTGAATCCTTTAGCCACCTCCGCGCAGTTCACGATAAAGTGTCGAAGGAAGTTTTCTTTTCCCTGCAGACTCTGCAACTGATATAACGAGGAGGGTGATGGGAGGTTGATGATAGCCTCGAATTTTAAAGGGTCAAGGCGAATTCCGTCTTTGGAGACTATGAATCCCAAAAGACAGCTAGAATCCACGCAGAAGACGCACTTATGAGGATTGAGCCTAATATTGTAGCGCCTACAGCGGAGGAAAATCTGGCGGAGGTGTTCAGGGTGATCCTCTCGTCCAGCTGAATGAGCTGGCAAGTCGTCTAGATAAGGCTGAACGATATGGCAAATGTCATGGAAAGCGTAAGACATCGCACGCTGAAAAGTGGCTCCAGCGTTCTTCAAGCCGAACGGGAGCTTTTTATACGCGAAAGTACCCCACGGACAGATGAATGTAGTCTTGTGTTGATCCTCAGGTGCAATATTGATTTGATTATACCCTGAGAAACCGTCCATCAAGGAATAAATCTCACTTCTGGAACATTCGTCGATAATCTGGTCTATGAACGGAGTGGGATAGTTGTCTTTTGGACATGCGCGATTGATGTCGCGGTAATCAACACAGACCCTAATAGTACCCTGCTTTTTATCAACAGGAACAATGTTAGAAACCTATTCTGTGAGGGGGATGGGATAAATAAAGCCCGCGTTCAGAATTTTTTCAACTTCTGCCTTAATTGCAGTGGCTTTTCGAGGATGCATGGGGCGTAAGCGTTGGCGCACGGGCTTCGCACCCGGATAGGTTGGAATCTCATGCACTACAATACTGGGATCAATCCCCGGAATTTCCTCGTAGGACCAGGCAAACACATCTCTGAATTCTTTAAAAAGATCAATATAGACTTGAATCTCAACAGGAGAACAAGTCACTCCCACGTGTATATTCTCAACGATCCCTGGTTTAACGGAGATGTTGATCGGGATGGTTTGAGTGATGTTACTCAGGTTTCCCTCCGAAAAAACCTCGTGCATCAAGATGGGCGTTTGGAAAGGAGGAGTAGGAACCTGAGATGCATAACGCTCTAGACAATCCGACATTGCCCCCAAGCTAGGCATAAAAGAGGAGCGATGATGTCCATCGCCCCAAGGCAGCTCCTCGAGAGACATAGTTTCAATGATGGCTTCATCGGAAGGAAAAGTCTCTTTGAGAGGATCAGGTGAATCGGCCTGACCAAGCCAGGGGGATTGAGAGTAAACATCTAGAGCCATGCTCAAAGGAGCATGCTGAGGAGGTGGAGGATCAGATGTGGCAACAATTTCACAGTAGCTGATCTCTACTGGAGTCAAGGGCATTGATTCTCCAAACTCAAACACCTGCTCAGGCATAGGAATAAGCTAGGGGTCATCAGACTTGGAAATCATGTTAACTTGAGCGGTGTACGGTGGTGGTGTGGGAAAGATACCCATGAGGACGGGGTCTTGGAAGAGACCGGGTCCTACACTGTCAGGGGGATTCAGAATCTGATCCACGTATGGTACGTTGTTCTCGGAGGTGGAGGTGAATAAGGACAACTGATCCACCGTGACGATTTTGCCCTCGTGAGGGAACTTAAGAAGTCGAAAGACGGTGGATGGCACGCATAGCATGGAATGGGTCCAGCTGTGGCCAAGAAGTATATTGTAGTTGAGCCTGGCGTCGACTACTTCTACTTCCACGTTGACAGTCTTCCCCTGTAAAGTGATCGCTAAACTCTCGAGAACACCCAGGGGTTTGGATTCCCGACCATTAAATGCCTCAAGGGAATTGGGAGAGGACGAAAGGGCTGGAGAGCCAATGGCCTTCCAACAAGCGGATGACATGACGCAGGTAGAAGCACCTTCATCCACAACGGCCCTATGGATGTTAAGACCGTTAATCCCGACTTGAATAACAAGAGCGATCTGATGTGGAAGTCGGGGAGTGAAATTCTCTAAATCGAAGGTGAGAAGACTTGAATCGGCGGGATCAATGCTACTGATTGCAGACAATAAAGCCTTCCGTTGCGAAGGAAAACTTTGAAGAACTTCTAGTGCAGACATAGCAGAGGGTGCCTGCGCCAAATCCTCAACAATGCTGTAGTGTTGAGCGGCACGAGCATTCGGATTATAAGAAGATCTTCGAAGAAAACCTTTAGAAGGTGGCTTCACAACAGGTTCAGGAGTAGGCTTCTCGATTTCCAACGAACCGGAGACAAGGGGGGGAGGCGGCCCATCCGCAACTGCCTTCCCGGGTGCCTACCGTGATTCGTTGTAATCCTTCGAACGCGTAGCGACAGAGATAGGTGCAGCACCATTCATCATGAAAACTTGGGACCCAAATGGTGCAGATGGTGACGCCTGTTCAACCATCTGGGTCTGCTGAGATGGGAATGGCTCTTTAAGAACTGTCAGAGTCCCTTTTGAGCCCTTGAGAAGTTGACTAACTTCGGATCATCGTGAACAATCCTTAGTATAATGGTCTCCTTCACAAATGAGGCAGGGGTACTTCGGTTTACGCTGAGAACCATCCTCAGTACGAGATTTGGATTCTGGCCTAGGGGCATCGGATTTGAATTTACCTTTGCCCTTCTTTTTCCCTTTGGAGGCTTTCTCTGTAGGATTGGCCTGAACGGCGTTCACCTCCGCGGTTTTGCCAGAATCTGATGGGGCGGGATTAGCAGGAGTATTGTTGGAAGAATTATACTTCTGCTTCCCATTCGAAGATTTCTTCGAATTCTGAGATACAGAACCAAGGACACCATCCATTGCAGGGGTAGGTGGAGCCTTAGAGGTTTCGGACCGTGGGGCATCAGGCAAGATATCATAAAGCATGTCGGACTAAGAATATACAAGATCCAGATATTGGGTACGCGCAATGGCTTGTTCCTCCGTCACACACGCTCCCATCGCAATATCTTGGGCGATTTTATTCACGAAGGAGGTGGTGAACCAATGAGTTAGTATCTGATTAGGTATATGAAACTTGATCAGTATACGACGGTGCCGCCACTCATGAATGTAATCAGAAATGTGAGTGGCTTTATCCTGCTTCAGAGAAGTCAGGAGGTGCGTCCCGGCTTCATAACAGACCGGTAATTGAAAGTGCGTGAGAAAAGCCATGGCTAAGGAATTGAAATCTTGGAAGATACCATGGGATAACTCGATGTACCACTTAGCAGCAGCTCCAGTTAAAGTGCGCTAGAAGAGGCGCAGACAAATCAAATCGTCGACCCAAGAGTTAGACGAACACCAAAGATGATACGTCATCACATGCGCCTGGGGGTCCTCTCCAACTTTTCCCTCAAACTTGGGGCAATCACCTGGTATCTTGGTAGGAACCGGAGGCCAATATGGATTATGCAAAATCGGATCATTGGTCAATTTTGAAACACCCGGCAACTCCAAGGTGGCCAGGAACGGCAATGGCAGATTAACCGGCATGCCAGGCCCGGGATGAGGACCGGTACCTGTACTCCACGCTGGTTGGAAATATCCTTGCCCCTAGGAGTTCTGTCCCGTAGGATTCTGACTGTAGGGGGTGTAGGCTGTATAACCAGACTGATTTGGCTGCTGGTAACCAGTGTGTGGGGCTTGATAACCAGAGTGTGGACCCTGGTTAGGAGTCAGCCCTGTATAAGCAGCATTTGGATTTGGTTGCTGAGTATAGGCATAACCGGGTGGATGAGGATAATACTGAGAGCCTCTAGGGTGGTTATAATTCAGTTGAGATTGACCATGAGGATAATAACCGCCCTGAGGATGAGTCGGCTGCTGATAAGTGGAACTCTGCAGAGCCTGATAACTAGGGCGCAACTGTTGATTTGGCTGCGACATCGAATGAATCGGCTGCTGGGCAGGGTTAATAGAATGAGCGGGCTGCCCTGAGTGAACAGGTTGACCCGGCTGAGAGGGCTGCCCTGAATGAACAGGTTGACCCGGATAAACAGGCGGCGCCGGTTGCGCAGGTTGACCTGGCTGTAAAGGAGCCCCAGGTTGTACCGGATGGGCCGGTTGGCTTGGTGGAGGAATAGGGCCAAGGGATTGCTGGTAACCGGTTTGACCTGGAGCAGAACCATAGGATGGTCCCGGCTGATATGCAACGTTAGAAACAATAGGATATTGCGGTTACATAGGTTGAGAAGGCTGGATTTGCCCCCCAGGACCATAGACCGGTCCCGATTGGTACCTCGGTTGAGGCTGGACAGGTTGACCGAAAGGGCTGTAATACTTCCCTTGCAGACCGTACGATGGCCCTTGCTGGCCCGCAGGATAGCCTTGCACGGGTTGCCCTTGTGGGTCATAAGAATAGCCAGGTTGGCCTGAAGGTTGGCCTTGGAAAGGTTTCCCTTGCGGGTTATAAGCCTGGTTATAAGGTAAACCTTGAGCATGGAGGTAAGCCTCAGGAGCGGGTAGACGCAAAATGTCCCCATGCTCATCATACTGACCTGGAAATGCATACACGGGCGTACCATCCTATGCATAGTGCGAAAAGTAAGAGCGGTTGGGATCTTGGGAGGATGGTCCAACCTCGGGGTTTGGTTGTTGCAGGGACAACCGATACTCCTCCGGAGAGATGTTCTCCGGTATAGCAGTCACTAAATAAATGTCTTCAGGGGACAGCATAGCCCTGGTAGAGGGTGTCGTGACAACGGGTGTAGAGGCGGCCACACAAACAGTGGGTCGAATGGGTACAGAAGTAACGGGCATCTGAGGAGACACCCCTGGTGAAGGAGCAGCTGGCCTCAGAGAACGAGCTGACACTCCCATAGAGGCAGCGGCGGAAATGATCTGACCCAAGGACCTGTACGCCGGTGGTAATGAGGGACTGGCTGTTGACATAACAGCTGATTCAGAGTTGTCTCCCGGAAACAATCTTCGTGGGAAGAGCTGATAGTCTTCACTAGACGTTGGGATTTCCTCACTAGAATCACTCATGGTTGAGCCTGCCGCTAGATCTCGAAATAGACGGCGAGGACTAGGAGGAAAAACAGCATCTATAAAAGGCGAACCCGATGTAAGAGAAAGGAAATCAGTTCCCAATCTCAATTCAGACATAGGGTCCGAAAAGGGCCAGTCGAACTCAACTGGTCCCCCAAAGGGTTGCTCAGAAAGAACCGGTCCCCCGTCATGAAACTCGGAAACGATGGGTTTCTGTGGTTCAGCAGAGGATTGGGAAACCTCTGATGAATCGTCCGTATAAGGACTACCAGTAGACGAAACCGAGGGTTCTGCCACTGTGACAAAAACGACAAGAGAAAAGATCAAACACACACACAGGCTGAAAAAGAGTCAAGACCCACGATCAAACGGTCAACAAGAAAAATCTAACAGGGCGTGTAATCGTGGGCGATTAATTTTTACCACATTGAAAAATAATAAACTTCACCGTTTCATGTTTTAAGAGTCGAGAAACGGTAAAAAAGGTGACTCTATCTCTTTCATATTTGACACAAGTGTGAAAGGACAAGCGCTTGGTGATCCTTTCAAATTTAGGGAGTCAGAAAAGATCAAATTACTGCTCAGGAATACTAGGCAAAAGGGTGTACCAAATAACCGTGAACTGCAATATACACCTTGGTTTCAATAATGAAAGAGAAATCAACCAAGGACTTTCTGTACGTGCAGGCAATCTCCCCGAATGTTGTGTCTGGTGTATCATGGGTATAGGGCAGCAGATTCGGCTTCCTATGGATAAAGGATTGAGACCTAGAGGGGTCTCCCTTTATATACGCGACGATACGGGGAGCACAAGTCCGTACTAGCGCTGTCTAAAGCCAAAAGGCGAATGACAGCTACTAGGTTTAAAGACGCCAGAACACGTCTCTAGCCTAGACCTCTAAATGTGTTTCGTTAGATTTCAATGCTGCCTTAGTGTAAATTGAGTGAATTTTAAAGTTGATCTTCAATTACGTTTCAGTTTTTAGGCCCTAACGAATGTGCTGTCTCAAAAATCTCCTAAATGCAAAACTACATGCCACAGTTCATCATTTCGTTCGATGAAAACTAGCTACAGAAGAGTCGAGAGCTTTTTACACAAACAAAATGATCAGAAGACAATCAATGATATCTCTAATGCAACTAGTGAAACTAAACACTTTTCTTTTAAATTCACTAAATACTAGGAAAACCGAAAAGATTTCAATTTGCACTATTCAACCAAAAGCAAAAGAGTTTTTTTTTTAATTTTCAATGTTTGATAGCTAGATGCACTAAACAAACCGAAAACAAACAAGAAGCAATTCAAGAAATGATATTAAGAGAGCAAAAAAAAACAAATTTCACTCAATGGCATAGACAATCAGATCTCAAATCGACCAAAAGTCTCTCAAAACCAAGAAAATTCCCAAAGACACCAATGAGCCATGTGATCTAGGCCCAAAATGAAGCAAAGCGAAATTCGAATGAAAATGAAATCAGTCACTCAAAAACGCAACAATATGATAGGCAACTGTCGAACGAAATGCAAGGAAGCAATCCCAAAGCCGACTGAACGAACGAAAACCAAAAAATCCCAAGGGAGGCTCGACTCACAAAGGCACCTAGATGCCCCAGGGCTCGTATGAAAAATCGAAAGAAATAGGCAAACAACCAAAGGAAGGAGGTTCCAACCAGTCAAACTAGGCTCCAGTGCACTCAAACAGTAAAAAAAATAAGATCAAAATCACAAGTCAGCCTCAGAAAGCTTGAAACACAGCAAACCCTAATAGGTCACAGGATTGGCGCGACTGTGAGCTTGAAATTAGCGCCAGAAAGGCAATGGCGCGGGTGATACATAGGCAACCTGCGCCAATGGGCGCGACTGTCAAGCTGAAAAGCGCGCCAACCGAGTTTACTATGGAAAAAATAAAAACAAGCAATCTTGGACACAGACAAGTGATGACAAGGCTAAAACAAAGCCAAAAAAATAGGAAAATCCAGCCCAAAGAGCTGACCAAGCAAGCAAGACCAAGAAGTTGACCGGAAAGAGAAGACAAAACTCCAAGTTGTTCAGTCCGTAAACCAAACCGGAGATTGACTGAAGCAGTGTTGATCTACTTCGCTAATGCAGGGCAAAAGCATTTCGAAGGCGAGCTGGCTATGCTTCAGACTCCGTCTATAGTTTACAAATCAAACAACAAGCTGATTCCCTAGCAGAGTCGCCAAATTGTTGAGGAGGTAAATCCCCTCTGCGGACAGAGGCGATCCCTGCTAGCCCAGATCGGGTCTAGCAAAAATCAAACACACTACAGTGCAGGTTCCTAATTGTAAATAAACCAACTTGTGAGGAAGGCTTACCTGGAATCTAACGATGTCGTTTGTAGAAGATGTGGTGCTCCCGTTCCTTTCCCTTGGCAGATCACAATCCTCACGATCTCCGTGATCGAACACCTGCACATGCAAGAAACAACACAAATGCAAGCATAAAATCCAGTACATACAACTATATGTCAGTCGAAGAGGACATAACTCATGAACATGATCAAGAACAAGAGTGGAACCATAACCGATAGTCGCTTATCATTAAAGAGTCAAAAGAAGAATACAAGCATAGCTTCGACGCAGCACTCTCCTTTAGCGGGTCGTCAGCACAACATGTCTCGATAAAGCCTATCAGGGATGGGACAAGCCTCTCTCTCCGGACACTTGGCAATAGTCTCCTTGCTTGGATTTGGCTTTAAGGGAATCAAGAAGGCTCTTGCAGCATAAGGATGTAAAAGCTCTTGGGAATTTGGAGATTCTGGAACTAGCTTGCAATGAAAATGAGCAAGCTTTTATAGAAGGAGGAAGGGGAGTTGGGATCCCTATAATTATGGGATTGGCCCTATCATCAAGGAAGCTTCCATGAGAGGTGGCAAACCACTTCCTCTCTATGGAAATTCGTAGCCAAACCTCCCAACTCAAGATAGAAATCAATCCAGGAATTTGTTAGGATGAAACTTCCGCCTTTTATTTTTAAAAAACACCTCTTAATATGGTTGGCGCGGGTGCGGCTCTATGACAGAGCGCCAATTGGCATGCCCTCTTTGGAGGATTTTCCCTCTTGGCGCGAGGGCTGAACTGTGAAACCACGCCAATGGAAAAAGAGCTATTTTTAGGGTTTTTTGTAGGGAGATGTCTTCAGGGCAATCAAAGCTCATCTTCAGAGGGATGCAATGAAAGTATTTTCAAGTCTTAACTCTGCCCACAGGTCATGGAATGAGCCCTCCAATGTGCGGGACGGGGATTGTAGGGACGGTGACAAATTGTTGTGTAACACATAACATTATTCCAAGGTATTTTAATAATATGTTTTTGACTGGATTTTATCCTAAAGGATTCTTTACCCTGCAGGGAGGTAGTTTGGGATTCTCGCTATCTCTTGTTGGCGATAGTCCACATATCAGCGAAAAATTGTTGACTGACAATATCATCAAGCAGGTTGCATTGCTGGTTTTGTATTTTTGAAAAGCCCATGGTCTTACCAACATCATCTCTTCCCATATGAAAGTATGTCTAGAGAAAATATGAACGATACTCTCTCTTTAGAGTCTGAAAATGGTATGGTCTTATCAGAACCTCTTTTTGATGAATAAAAGTACATAAGGTGTCTCGTCTACATACAAACTACTACTAAACTCCATTTCTCGATTCTCTTCCTTTTCACTACCCTTGTATCTTGATTTTGTGATTTGACATGATGCAATCATTCCTCTTTTGTCCTCTTTTATTCTGGTTTTTTCTATTTCTCTATTTTTGACCAAAAGAAATTTCTTTCTTGACCTTATCTATGTGTATTTTTCTATTCTATTTGTTATTGCATGCAATATTTGCTTCATCAGATTTCCCTAGGGTTAACATGTTATCATGGAGATCACCCGTTTTAACCTCCAAATGAAGTTCTGAACAAGGTAATTGGTTCTTTGTTTTCCATAAATTTGTGACACAATAACAAAAATTTGACTCCTAGAGTAGAACATATAAGTGCCAATTATGGACAAAGCTTTTAACTAGAAAATAAAATCCTGTCATCTGTATATATGTTAAGGCAATATCTGTACATCTTATTAGTCATTTTTAGAGTCTTTTTTGGTTCCATCACGATCACAAAATTTATATTCATAAGATTTGAATATACATATTTCTACCCAAATTTACAAGTTATTTTCCAACTAACATAAATCAATATTAATCGAGGATGAATACATAGTAAGTCTAAAAGAATCAAATACATTCAAAAACTTTGTGATCTGCTTAATTAATATTGATTAATTAAATTTTATTAAGCATATATATATATATATATATATATATATATATATATATATATATATATATATCTCCCTGTCGTGAGCTGTCAAGCACCTTTCTTCTCTTCGCATAAATAATGCTCAAGTTATCTCATTGTGGAACTCTCTCCTATTTTAGGATGCGAGATCAGGTTGAATTGCAAGTGTCGATTTTTATTTTTAAAATTTTTCCCTTTGTTTCTCTGTAATATGTCATAATACATATATTATATTTGCATCTTTTGTTCAAAGCGACTCATTGTAGTATATTCTTAACTCTATATCTTATTCTTAATATAAATATTTTCTCTTGCTGAGCCTGTTTATCTCGACAAGATGATTTTATTTTTAAAATTTTTCCCTTTTTTTCTCTGTAATATGTCATAATATAGATATTATATTTGCATCTTTTGTTCAAAGTGACTCATTGTAGTATATCCTTAACTCCATATCTTATTCTCAATATAAATATTTTCTCTTGCTGAGCCTGTTTATTTGGACTAGATATCATGGTTTGAGGAAATTGCAATTTCTTCTTGTTTTTATATTACATTTTTCGTGGTTTTGTGAGCATGTTGAAAATCTTGTTTTTCTCATATCTTCTAAATGTTAGTAGATGGTCATAGTTTCAGTGCTCATGCTTATGTATCCATCATACCATCATATTTTGTAATTATGGTGTTGTTATTTCTGTGAAAATATGGATCACTTCTATTTAATTGTCCAGAATGTTGTCTTGAATATAACTATTCCTTTTCACCCCTGTGCCAAAAGTGATGAGTCTCATCGTATAAAACTTTAGAGGCATGGTAAAATTCACTCACATATGCTAGCCTATCAAAATTTGTGCCTTATTTTTTATTACAAACAATGTCTATATTTTTGAATGCATGTGCCTTTCACAGTGCTTGCGGTGGTGAAGGAATCCTTTCCTTTGCGTAGCTGAGTTAAAACTCCAATTTCAATGGAGTAGGACTGACTTGGCTATTGCACTGATGGCAGTAGAGAAAGATTCTTGAGATTTTAGTAAAGGTTCTCCAAAGACAAATAAGAAAGTGCTTCTCCCATCTTGTACACTTATTCCACCTAAATTAATTGAACAATATAAAAGCTAGAGTAGAGAAACTCGAGACAAATTTGTAAAGCATAAATGGTATTTTTATCCATCTCAATTCAATTAGAGTAGTGGGATTGAATTTTCTCTTTTGATTATTTTAATAGGTAGCGTCCCTGTCTTCTTTAGGATGTTTGTATCTAGCATCTGCCCATGGATCAAGTTTCAGATTCCCATTTAATTGTCATGTTTGGTGATGTAGTCGTGACTCATAAGTAGATTATGTCAGTCAGGGATATTGTGGGGAATGCATGAACTTAATTCCCTCATGTATCTCATCAATCATATTTTTAGTTCTTTTGAACTAATGACTTGTGATTTATGATATCATTAGTTTCATTTTTCAGGGAAGTTGAAAGGATTAAAATCCAACCACGTGAAGTTCATGAGCAGGTAACGCATTCCATGCCACCTGAGATGATTGAGATCTTTAGATCACTCAAGGACTAGGAAAAAGACAATATATTGGTTCATTTAAATACTGTTGAGAAGTCTTGGCAGCCACAGGAGTCAGAACTTTTTGCCTGATGCTTCTTCTGAGGGCTTCCTTGAAGAAGTTAGAGAGTTGCGGGAGTGGTCACTTGAATTACCAGATGACTATTTAGTTTGCCTCGTGGGAGATATGATTACTGAGGAAGCGTTTCCCACTTACCAGACCATGATCAACACCTTAGACGGTGTAAGAGATGAAACTGGTGCCATTCCCACATCTTGGGCAAGGTGGACACGTATGTGGACAACTGAGGAAAATAGACACAATGATATTCTTAATACGTATCTTTACTTGTGTGGGCGAGAGGACATGAGACAGGTTGAGAAAACCATACAGTATTTGATTTGTTCTGGAATGGTAAGTGATGACACAAGCACTTAAACTTTACAAACATATGGTCGAAGTATTTTATTACATTTACTATTGGTGTCAACAGGCTGTGGGATTGCATTTTGTAATGCTATTTTACTGGATTTTCTATATTGCATGATGGGAGCTTTCTGCAGGATATTCTTCATGAATATTATCTGACTTCACATTTTGGCTTATTTAGGATCCACGCACAGAAAATAGCCCATATCTTGGCTTCCTATACACTTCTTTCCAGGAGAGAGCAGCATTCGTATCACATGGCAACACTGCAAGATTTGCTAAAGGATACGATGATTTGAAATTGGTCAAATATGTGGAATTATTGTTGCAGATGAGAAGCGCCATGAGACCGCATATATTAAGATAGTGGAAAATCTGTTTGAGATTGATCTTGATAGTCAATGTTGCAACATCTTCAAGCACAACAATGAAAGAAAAATCTTTTCAAATTTTGACTAACTAAATTACCTTAAATGTATCTTTTCATCTTTAGAACCAACTACTTTAGAGACAACTAATAGTATATTCATTTTTTATCGATGACCAAAGTATGTTTAGACAAATTTCTGAATCCATTATTTCCCATTCAGTAAATCATGGATTTTTCATGCTCCTTAAGAAAACTAACAAAAAATTCAAAATAAAACGTATCATTTAAAACCCAACGAACTTGGGAATGTTATAAATTAACTAACTCCAGTATATTCGTTTCTGATCGATGGCTAGAGTATTTTGTATGTTTAGACAAATTTTTGAATCCATTATTTTTCCATTTAGTAAATCATGGATTTTTCATGCTCCTTAAGAAAACTAACAAAAAATTCAAAATAAAACTTATCATTTAAAATCCAACGAACTTGGGAATGCTATAAATTAACTAACTCCAGTATATTCGTTTCTGATGGACAGCCAGAGTAAGACAAATTTCTGAATCCATTATTTTTCCATTTAGTAAATCATGGATTTTTCATGCTCCTTAAGGAAAATAAAAAAAAATTCAAAATAAAACGTATCATTTATAACCCAATGAACTTGGGAATGCTATAAATTAACTAACTCTAGATATAATCACAGAGGCTGAATATTAAAACTTAAATGCACCTAGATCGGACAATGTGAGATAGAATAAGCAAGATGTTGATTTCATCAAGAAATGGAGTTTGATAAAATTATCTCGTCATCAGTTTTGGCCTCATCGCTGCCAGAAGCATCTTGATCTTCGTCTCGGCTAGACACATCCGTCTGTTAATTGTCTTCATCGTTGTTGTCTATCATTTGCTGAGTTAAGGCTTCCAGTTCTTCTTGGTCCTCTTTTTCTTATTAGAACCATAAGTTTGCATATTTCCATTTCGATACAGCTCAACGAAAGCCACAGAAATCCAGATAAAAAACCAGAGAGAGTTTACAGAACAAAGAAACACCAAGCCCAAGGACAGTTACCAGCATAGAGCTCTACCAGAACCAAAACATAAGACCACTTGCAGACAAAAATAAAAACATAGGGTAGCATCATATTTCCTATCTCCTTCAGTTGCTACTATTAGAACCACCACCACCATAGCGAGATCCACAACCATCGTTGTAGCCACCACCACTGCCATAACCATGGTTGCCACGATCACCGCTTCGACTATAACCCCATTATTGCAGCCCCCACGGTAGCCAAGGGAGCCACAGCCTCCACTATCGCCCCTAGTTCCTCTAGACTGGGCTGGGTTAACGTTGATGCTCCCCTCGTCAAGCATCTTTCCATTCATTGCATCAATGGCATCCCTCATCGATTACCAGGGTCATACCACGCCATTAACCAGTATGCCCAAATTTGAAACCCTTGGACCAGCGTTTGCTGTCGTTCCAGTGACTCTAGTGGATTTCAGTAAAAAAATTTCACTCGTTATTTTTTATTCATTTATTTTCATTTTAAATTTTCCCTCTTTTATTAATTCATTTTCATTTTAAATTTTCCCTCCAAATGCATTTGTTTTTATCTTCTCGGATTTTAGTAAAAAGAATAAAAAAAATTCACCTTTACTTTTTATTAATTTATTTTCATTTTTTCAGCTATCCGTGGATTGGGAAATTTTCCCTCCAAATGCATTTGTTTTTACCTTCTCAGATTTTAGTAAAAAGAGTAAAAAAATTTCATCGCCATTTTTTATTAATTTATTTTCATTTTTTCAGCGTGCCTCTTGAGTCCTTGTTGGTCCAGGGAAAAGGTTCTCAAGAAAGAAATGAAACATATCGGCCTTAATATATCATTAGTTTTAGATGTGAAGATATCTCATTTATATAGTATTATAATTATATTATTGTTGTAGTTTTAATCTTTGTTGATTTATAAAGTTAATGAATATAAGTAAGTGTAGGGAATGATTTTAATGGAGGATGTTATAAGATTAATTTAAGGAAATTGAAAAATGTAGAGGGTCATGAAATCAATACAAATATTTTCATTGGGTTTAAGGGGTGTCAAGGTGGTAGAATATTGCAATTAAGAGAACTATATAGCAATTTAGGAAATATTGATACAAATTTCACATATGTATATGTTGTGGTGTAAATGTAACAATGTTTTTTAAATTCTTTTGTAAGGTATGACAATGGTCAAGTTTGCCATGTTTTTTAGAAGTATGCATGTGTACGTAATGGTGGACTAAATGACTTATGTTAGGTGGGATGACGTTGAACCCCAACAAATACAAGCAAGGAGATCAATCGAGTAACGTTGGTGGTGTGGGTCAACGAGCATTGGGCTATTTAACTTGCTTTCACATACATTTGATTTTTGGATCGCAATTGTTTTCATGAACACAAGCAAGTGGCAATTAATTGATTTTAGACATTGCAATGTGGTAGAAGCATCTCAAAAGCTATGAAAGCACCACTTTAACTCAACGGTCACAACTAAGTGGTCTTTATTCTAAGAAAGTCACTCTAGACTTGGACCTAACCCTATCTTAAATAAACAACCCCCTTAAGAAGGCAATTCAGCCCATGAGGGGTGAAAATGTCACATGGAAATATTGAACACTTGTGGGGAAATAATAACACACTATTTTCACCCACCAAAGAATAAGAAAGCCCTCATCAATGTTATGCACTACTTTAAATGGGTTGAGTGTCCTCGGATGCCTCGAACAATCGTATTGAATTTATGTGATGTTAACTAAGTTAACCAACAAAACATGTATTCAATATTCGTAACAATATTTTCACACTATTTATTTCATTGACCATTCAAATGAGGCTTTACTACTTGTAACTAACCATACATGTAGTTGATCAAGTTGACCAACCTAACACGCTACTACTAGTGATAACCAAAAGGTACATGTTGGTAATCAGGTGACCAATGTGGTATGCCTCAACATTCGTAATTGAACATAAATGTTGTTGATGGGGTTGACCAGCCTAACATACCTCTCGCAATTGCAGTTAAATATGCATGCTGACAGGATTAATCTCCAAGATAGTGTTGATAAAAAATAGATGTTAATAACCAACCTAACACATCACTAACAATGAAAATGGAATGTGCATGTCAATAAATAAATTAATCGACATGACATGTTGTTCATTAAGATGATTGACATGAAACACAACTCGCTAAGTTGACCAACTTGACAAACTATTGGTTTTGTTAATGAACTAAAATTCCTTTAATGAACACAACCAAATGTGCATAATGTTGAACAAGTAAATCAACCTAACATACCTTTAACAATAGTAACAATGCGCGAAATTTGTGGATTGGGAAAACCAAACTAACATACCTATGATATCGGAATCGACCATACATGCCTATTGTGATTAACTATTCACAAGTTCCATTGATTTCGTGTAAAATTAAGCATGTCATGCAACTCTTAGACTAAATTTGATACATATACAAATTAAGTTTGTATTTACTTGTTAGAATTGTGTTAAAGTGGTTCCCCTTTAAATGTCATAATTTTGAATTCAAGGGAAATTAAGGTATGTATACCTCCATGGATTAAATAGTTAAATCATTGCATGAAGGGCATATATTGTCCCACGAACAAGGGGGTCTCACATGCCAATTTAGCATCTACCTATATTATAACTTTATATTAAATACTATTATTATTTTCTTGTGTTAATATGAGTGTTTTTAATATTTAATATATAGTTAAGTAGATTACCCCTTGAATAATTAGTGAAGTATTTAATATTGGATGAGAGAGTTGTAAGGTTGAAATTTCTATACCTCGTGTTAATTTGGGTGTTTGTATCATTTCAATGAAAATTGATCTTACACATATCTATGGATCCACAAAGTATTTACACATGCCAACCAAAGACATTCAATAGTTGGGTTAGAACTAGCGGTTGGGAGGAGTTCCTTATCATATTCATCCAAGGGTTTCCATACTAGAGAAATTAGGGCATGTGTTTGATTTATGGGCTAATGTTTTAATGATATGAGGAGACGATTTAGTGCAATTCCTTCATATGGTAAGGCCCTGCACCTCTTCCTTTATTTCTTAAATAAACTTGAAAGAAGTGATTAGAAATATATGATACATATAATGTGTAAACCATTCACAACATCGCGACATTAAACATTTACATGAGAGGAAACTTATTTCATGTTCAATATATTTTTTATCCTTTAAAAAAGAAATATATGGTACCATGATATAATATAGTGATTCACCAACATTGACCACCAAACAAATGACCTAAACGAAAAATGTTATGTATGGTGAATATCATCGACCATAAACTATGATTATTAGCCACTCTGACACCCCTAAGTTTATGGTCACTCATTGAACATGAATCTAAGAGTTGTTTCGAGCTTCTTAAACTTATTATTTCACAAAAGACTAACAAGGATGTCTCATCACTGTAGCATTCTTTTTTCTGCGTCTTTCATCAAATTCTCTACAAACACGTTTTTATGTTATCCTTAATTAACATTTCAATTCCATGTGTTTTCTTATTGTGTATTTTAAAGGGTTTCCTTCATTCTCATGGCAAAATGGAGTCGCATTCATCGGTCCTTCTGTGTTTTGGGGAACATCTCATTACTTTTAGTGGTTTTTTCTCTAAATCAACATATGGAAAGCACAGTATGATCAAACAAAACATATTAGCATCTAAAAGGCCATCGATTTCGAGTTAATCCCTACCATACGACATGGAAATTTTTTTGGTTTGAATAAATTTTTTCAATGAATAACATCATTGTGACTAATGTAATGCAGTTTGGCTTGGCATCTTCTTGCTGCATTAGGGGGTTTAATGGGTTAGGGGTTAAGGGTTTAGAGGTTTAGGGTTCGGGGGTTTAATGGGTTAGGGGTTTAGAGGTTTAGGGGGTTAGGGGATTTAGCAATTAAGTATTTTAGGTTTAGGGGTTAAATGGGTTAGGGTTTTAGGGGTTTTGGGGGTTAAATGGGTTAGGGGTCGGGAATTAGGGTTTAAGGGCTGAGGGGTTTAGGGTTTATAAGTTTAGGGTTTAGGGGGTTAAATGGGTTAGGGGTTGAGGGGGTTAAATGGGTTAGGGGTTGAGGGGGTTAAATGGGTTAGGGGTTAAGGTTTTATGGATTGGGAATTAGTGTTCAAGGGATTAGGGGTTAAGATGATAATTCCGTTGGTCTCTGTTTGTGCACAATAGTTCTTTATTCTTTGTGTCTCAATGTAACAATTTTGTAGGTACTCTTGCTTATTGCCATGTATTCTCTATTTATTAATTTCTAGTATTTGTTAGCCATTGCTTTACATTTATTGATGAAAATTTCTATTGAAATTAAACCAAATGTATCTTCAATCTCCAGTTTCAAACTCAGCCACAGTGTTGTCACACAATTTAAGTCCGAAGAATGGACATATGATGAAGTCTCAATAACCACAATTCACCTCATGATTGCTACAGAAAAGCTTAAGTTCGAGTGTCCCAATTCACGAGAAAGTTGGCGATTATACTCTTTCTCCACCTGATTGTGGCCTGGAAGTACCCTTGTTTGTTGCAAAAACATCCTGATGTTGTTGACCTTGTCCCTTAACAGACCAAGGAAACAGATGAGACTGAGAGGAATGGAAAGCACTACAAAGTTGGAGAGAGTACAAAAGACTAGGATAATTTAAAGGATAAGCTTGAAGAATGTAACAGTGATGAAACGACAGAAATTTGACCCAAACAAACAGTTGATAATGTGAAACCTTCTTCTGTATCAGTCAAGCAAGACTACATTCATGTGAGAGCAAGAAGAGGCCAAGCGACCGATAGGCATAACTTGACAGAGATGGTATGGTTCGCTCTTTTTAGTGAAATATTTGATCTACATTTTTATATCCAAGATTAACCATTTTGATCTTGCCAACAAGGGGGAATTAACCCGATCGTAGGTCCCAACTAGACCTGCTCTCATTTGGAATGGATAATCCTAATGAGTTTTAAGGATTGTTATAAGGGTTAGGGTAATAATGAGTTAGTGGTTAAGGGATTAGGGATTAGGGTCTTAGGGCTTAGGGTAATAAGGGCTTAGGGTTAGGGTTATGGGAATAATGAGTTAGTGTTTAAGGGGTTAAGGATTGGGGGGTCAAGGGTTAGGGGATTTAGGTGCATTTAGAGGTTAGTGGAATAATGAGTTAGTGGTTAAGGGATTAGGGATTGGGGGATTATGGGTTAGGGGATTTAGGCGCAGATAGGGGTTAGGTGAATAATGAGTTAGTGGTTAAGGGATTAGGGATTAGGGGCTTAGGGGTTAGGGGATTTAACAGTTAAGGATTTCAGGGGTTAGGGATGAGAGGTTAATGTGTTATGGGTTGAGAGTTATCGGCTTCACATTGGCAATTCGTGTGAAAATTAATTGTGCATTGGAGTTTGGAGGTGGTGAAAGGATAAGGCAAGGGAAGATGAGGGAGCCCAAAATTAGACTCCTAAATATGGTTTGGTGTTGGTCCTGATGGTGGCCTCTGAAGAGGAAGCATAAACGTTGCAGGAAGGTTTACAAAGGGAGTGGCTTGTGTGTGCTTGTCATGTGAATTTTTTGGTGCGGTGTGTTCAATCAGTCGCTGTGGCTCAATTTCTTAGCCATTGACTACGTTTGGGTTGAGGACAGGAAGTTGAAGGGAATTGAGATCACTCGTTTCCATTTTTCTTGGATTTCAGTGAGTCTATTTTTTCGTGATAAGAGAGGAAGCTAGAATTTTCAGTCTAGGAAACCTCGAGGGTGGTGGCAGAAAACTAGTTTCTTTTCCAAATTTAGTACCCTCCAACATGGGTGTGACGGTGTTTGGTGGATTGTTGTGTGGTCTCTATGTGGAGAATTTGGAGGTTGGTCATTGCCCTGGGGGAAGTTACACTCATGCGCTAGCTACTTTGTCATCGTTTGTTGTTCAATTTCCTGTGTTGGTTTGGTAGGTGATGGTATTTGGTTTTTTTGGTGGTAGAAGTCTTTATCTAGTAGTGGAAGGTGTCTCTGTGCTTCCTTGTGGTGGTGGGAGACGAAATTTGGCTCCTTTTCTAGTGGTGTTTTTTTCTATAGGGGGGGTCTGGTCTCTCGACTCTACACACGGCAGGGTTCCTCAACCTTGGCGAATTATGAAGCCCCTGGTGTGGTGTGGGTGTTCCCCCTCCCCTGTCATCCATGGCTTGTGGGGGTGGCAGACTCAGAAATAATCATGGTGGCTCCACACCAGGGTGGAAAGGCTGCGGGCGTGCACAACTCGTTAGTGTGGGTGTGCATGGGGACGATGGAGGAGGTAAGCGTGGGGATAACAGAGGTGGGGGTTTGAGGGTTCAAAAGCATAGTCGTCGGGGCGGAGGAGGCCATGGTGGCAATGGGAATCATGGGTTTGATTGATTTGAGGTAAATGAGGGGCAAGTTATCCAACATTGTTGCCTACATAATAATCGTGCACTTATCAACAACCTGATGGAAAGAGTGGACACAACTAAGATATTATGTCATGAGGATCATGCAGAGCATATGGAAACATTGGACTAAATGTGCTATTTATAGTGCCAATTTCGGAAGAGACTGGTATTTGTTTGGTGAGGCCAAAATCAACTCACTGAGAAAGTAGAAAAGCTAGAGACTTGGTTGGCGCACTTTGAAGGGCACGGTCAGTGTGACTTCTGTCCTCCACCGCATCTAGGAATAACCCCGAACAACCATGCATCCACCACGTTGGATGACTAGTATGTTATTTTGTGTTACTTATGTTTTAAATGTGTTTTGGTGCCTCTGGCCCAACCATTTATGGACAATGTCCCTAGTCCCTCTTTTGCATTTTTTTGCATCTGGTGCAAATTTTTGTTAACAAACCAAGTCGAGGTGAGACCACCTGCTTTGTAACTTCCTATATGTACTCCTTTTTTCCTACATGAATATAACATTGACTTACAAAAAAACAAAGGTTCATAAATCATTCAATGTTTAATTAAGTTTCATACCTAAATTAACAAATGTTTATACCTATTTACTAAATAGGTCTATAAATATATATTGTAGGTTTAGCTATTTAGTATTTATCAAATGTAAATATGATGATTTAATACTAGATTTAAATGAACTCGCATGTTTAACATAAGAAATGTTATATTTATCTAGTTATTAAATGTAAATATGAAGATTTAACCTTAGATTTAAAAAAGCTCACACTTTTAACATAAATCAATGAAGTTTAAAAATTAAACTTTATGGCCAAATATTAAATATTAAATATAAATATAAATTTTGCTATCTAATTAATATTACCTTTACTAAAATTATAATGAATGCATTAGTGTAAAGTTGATAGATGATACATGCAATTATGTTAATTGTAGATGAATCCATCTACACTGTTAACTTTAGAGACAAAAGGGTATTCATAATTTCAACATTGTAAATTCAGAGACCCCTAATTTGTCTCTAAATTTTAACACTACAAATGGATTCAGAGATACCTATAGTGAAATGTAACACTTCGGTACCAAAATTGCAATTTTCCATATATGGAGTGACATAATTAAAAATTACTGACATAAATGACTAATTCATATACTTGTTGTACTTGTTATTTGGCCATATTTTTATTCTTGGACTATAATATTCTTACATTAATCATTATTAATTTTGTCACTTATTATCTAGTCATATATTTTAATCCTATACTAAATTAGTCATTTAAGTTAGTCACATTTACTTTAGTCACTTATTATCTAGTCATATATTTTATCCCTAGACTAAATTAGTCGTTCAAGTTAGTCACTTATTATCTAGTCTTATATTTTATTCCAAGACTAAATTAGTCATTTTTAGTTTGGTCACTTAAAATTGCTCAAATTTAGTAGTAATTCACTTGAAATAATTGCAGTGACTAACATTTTTAGTCACCTAATCATTAATTTCATCATTTCTTACTAGTGTACTAACTGACCTTGGCCAATACTTAGCCAATTTCAAGCCTTCCCAAGATCCTATTTCCTTGCGCTATTTCCTTTGGAAATTGGTCCCTATTAATTAGGAAATTCATCAATGAGAATTTCACAATTCTTTCAAGCCTTCCTTTGAATGCATGCATGACCTGTAAAATTTGGAATATTCTACAACTGATAGTACATTGATATTAAACTCCAATATAAAATGGGTAACTCAAATTTCATGCATGAATGAGTTAATTTAGGATGATTGATCAATTAACTGGTTAAAAATTGACTTGCACCCCACTGCTGGACCTCCCACTAGTTCCTCCAACAATTGGAACTAGTTTAAGTGACCTTAACTCAATTTAATTAAATTAATATATTACAACTGAAATTAACTCAACCTAGGCTCCTAAAATTTAGGAATCACTGTACACAACTCAAGTTCACCCTCAGAAAATATCGGGAGCATACGATATTTTCCAAGTGCTCTCTAACTCCCAACTGGTGAGGTTAGAGCTTGATAAATGACTGATTATTGTGCTCCAAATCCCCCCATAGTCATGCGAGTCCAAATAACTAGTACCATTTATATACAAAATATGATTAACATAGCAACATAAAGTTGATTATTGATGTAGAAGGAACACTTCCACTAAATAATATGCATACGGAGGATCAAACACAAGCAACTGGTCAGGGGTTCGATTCCTCCACCCCTTTTCTATGATGAGCATGGCCACATTGATGACAATGCCATTAATGGCTGCCATTGAGAGGAAAAATAACATGCCTAGCAAAATCGAAGGAGGAAATTAGGCCAACAATGTATAGAGACGAAGTGAATGTGGTGAGTAGCTAATTTTTGAATTTATAGTAATCGTTGGTATGCGCACGCTTCATATTTTGAAAAAAATTTGAGAATAATTTCTTCAAGAAAGAATCCATGGACGTCACTCCCCCTGCAATACATACAACAAACACTCTATCAAGAACTTTATCAAGAACTGGTACAAATCCACTTACTTTATCATACCAATGCTAGAAATTAAAATTTGGGGCCATTCACGCACTTGAACTTTCGATGTCATAACCGAAAATGAGCCCCCCTATGGCTGAAACGAAGCAGGTTATGACCACGAAGGCAGTAACCCTTCCTGCGTAGATCTTGGCAGGACCAGTCGAGACCATGAATCCTCCTGCCATTTCCGCGACCGTCGCTTCTTTTTCCTCCTCTCAACTAAAAATGCAAAATCCGAAACTCATAATGAAATTTAATAACTAACTTGAGTTCAAATCAACGAGCAAGGAGAGTTTAATTGTTTAACAAAATATCGAACGATGCATAAGAAAGACAACAAGGCAACATGGGTGTTGTTTTCAAATAGTGATACCTTATGACGTAAATATAACTTATAACATTAACTTATAATAATAAATCTCTTTATTCATAATAAGATTTTATTATATTAAAATGAGAGGGAAAATGCATTATTCCTTCTTTTCACCAAATGTTAATATTATTTCTTTTGATTATCCTAAATTAGGACAAAATGTCAATATTCTTTTTATTGAATTTCATGATATAAGGGAAAATGGTAGAAAGTTAGTAATTAATAAAAAATAAAAATAAAAATATATTATAAATTGTTTAATTTTATATATATATATATATATGAAATAAAGTTTTGTTTTTTAATTTATATTTCTATAAAGGAATTTGAATAAATAGCAGTTTATTTGTTATATGTTTTTGAAGTTTTTTTGGTATATTTTTAAATTGAATTTGCTTAAAATTTATTTATTGAATCATATGTTTGAATTGTGAACTTTTTGCAAAGTGAATATTTTACAATTTTTTTGAATTTATATATATATATATAATATATAATACATTTTAAATAACAAAAAAGCAAAATGTAATAAAATAATGTTTAATCAAATTCTAAAAAAAATTCTAAACACTAGTCATTTTAATAACACTAATAAATTTATTCACGAGGTTTTGGATAGACAGTCAGATGCACTATTAAAACACTCTTTAATGTGAAAACACCCATTCAATTTCTCATCCCAATCAAAATAAAATATTTAAACATGATAATGAAAATATAATCCTACGTAATTACAAAAAAATAACACCAATAAATTTAATTTACATCCCACCCAATTTTGATTTTATTCTAAAATCGTATCCGAGTCCACATAAGTTAAAATTCCAATTCGAGTTAAAGTCCCTAATTTTTCGCGTAAGTAAAAATTATAAATGATTTTTATGTAAACAAATGTATAGTTTGCTCACCTAATAGGTCGCTAGTTTTTCGCAACCGTATAAATTATTAAAAAAATAATGCAAACCATTTATAATTTGCAACGTATAAAGTTATAAAATAATTCTCATGTAAATTATATCATTTGATAGTACGCTCAATTTCCGTAACTCTTAATGTATAATTTGCTAACTTTTCGCGAACGTATAAAGTATAAAATAATTTTCATCTAAACATATATAAAGTTCTTCCGTAAGTCAAAATTGCCTAAGTATTAATTTGCAAACTTTCAACATAACCAGTAAGATCTACCCACTCTTTTTTGCATTTGTTTTTTTTTTTAATCATGGGGAATTGGTAATTTTTTAGACTAATCTAAGAGAGGTCCCAGGATCAATCCTTGTGGCTGCCTTATAACACCAAGAGTATATCCAACAGCCTGCAAGTCAGACATACTGGAATTTGTTTTAACTGTTCTAAGAAATGATTGTTGTGGGATAGCTATGGACAATGACCATTCAAAACTTGTC
The DNA here is from genome assembly GCA_034641835.2 of Pinus albicaulis. Taxonomy (NCBI): domain Eukaryota; kingdom Viridiplantae; phylum Streptophyta; class Pinopsida; order Pinales; family Pinaceae; genus Pinus; species Pinus albicaulis. The sequence goes on from CM076576.1 coordinate 498,056,540, forward strand.
CACTCAAATTTTGAGATGGTCATTTTTTTTCTTTTTCTTTTCTTCTTATTTATTTTTTTATTTTTTATTTTTATTTTTCAAATTAGATTAAGCTCAGAATCTAGTTACAATACGTTATTTTAACGGTTTAAATAAATGATGGTTGTGAGATAGTTATTGAGATTGAATATTCAAAATTTGTCAATTCAGGGTCATTTGTTTTTAGTATTTGTCATTTTAGATTAAGTTGTAAGTTAGTGATTATTTATGGTATATTTGTCATTATAGTTGTTGAGAGTGATTATTCAAAATTTGTCTAGTCAAGACATTTGTTTTAACGGTTCAAATAAATGATTGTTGTGGGATAGTCATTGAGAGTGACTATTCAAAATTTGTTAATTTAGGGTCATTTGTTTTCAGTATTTGTTATTTTACATGAAGTTCAGTGTAAGTTAGTGAACATTTATGATATTTTTGTCATTTTAGATTAAGTTTAGTGTTTGAGTATTTGTCATTTTAGATTAAGTTCAGTGTAAGTTAGTGAACATTTATGATATTTTTGTCATTTTAGATTAAGTTCAGTGTTTTTAGATTAAATTTAATGTCAGTTTAAGTTAATGAGCATTAATTTTATATTTGTCATTTAAAATTAAGTTGAGTATAAATTAGTGAATAATAATTATTATTTCAGATTAAGTTCAATGTAAGTTAGTGAATATTAATTATATATTTGTCATTTCATATTAAGTTAATGTTTTTAATAATAATTAAGAGATAGAATAGAAAATGACTACGAAAATAACATTAATTTTGTGGAAATCTAAAATGTAACAAGATTAATTGACACTCCAAAGCCATGGCAATTAAATAAAATTTAAAAAATGAGGGGATGATGGGACTATGTAATCATGATTGAGTGTTTGATGAAACAGTGTGCGGATTGGGTAAGATTGCCACTAATGTTTCCTTGGACAAAATAGTGTTCTCCCACATTGGGTAAAATTGCTAACTGGATCCAAAAATTTTGGGTTAACTTTTATAAAACCATATTAATTATGTTTCTTAATATTTTAGAATGTCAAGGTGTTAAACCTATTATGTGATTTTACATGAGTTGACCTATGTCTTTTTTAAAATAGCTACTTAAAATTTAAAAAAAAAGGATGTTCACTATAAAATAGAAATGAATATGCATATTTAGTTAGTTCTAGTTAAAAGCATTATAAAATATTAATAATCTCGCTCTCATTGTGCTTGCTCTAGTGGAGATAGTTGTTAATATTAAACCTAGCATGAAAGAGATGGGGTAAACCATAAATAAAATATTTTGATGTCTATATTGAGTAACACAATTTTATATTAGTTTAAAAAAGAAATCTATTTCTTGTTTGTAAGCTTTTGTGGTTAGAATTTAAAGAGAATGTGTTGGGAATATGATTCACAATTTCATTTGTAAATAGATTTTTTCATCATCAAGACATGAGATTTGTGAGGAGGGAAGAAAATAAATATATATAAAAAGAAAAAGAAAAAATAATAAGATCAAATTAAGTTGACAGTTAAAGAACTAAAAATTAACAAGCTAAAAACCTAAAACATATTAATACATAAACATTATAAAATAATAGAATAATTGATAATAAGTTTTAAATAATATATATTAAAAGTGTATAGCTATTATTGCTACTCCCTATTTAATTATTAATAATGAAAAAATATTAATATAAAATTAATTAATTATTAGAAATGGTTCCTATACTAACTATAGAGATAATGAAAATAATAAAAATAAGTCATATCCCTAAAAAAAAAAAAATATGTAAAAGTGAGTAATTAAGGTTAGAATTAGAATTAAGAATTATAAATTACATAACAAAAATAAATTATAAATATTAATATAAGTTAAACTTATAATAAATTATTATTATTAAAAATATTTAATAATATGAGAATATTAATATAAATATAAACCCTTATTAATATTAATAATTTGTTTAATAATAAATATAAGAGTTATATTCAAATATTTAAAGAAAAAAAAAAGTAAAATGAGTGATTAATGTTAGACTTAAATATTGAAAGTAATATAGCTAGAATGAATTATTAATAATAATATAAGATAAACCTAAAATAAATTAGTAATATTTGTAGTCTTTAGGGTAATAGTATAAGGCTATTGATGTTAATAATGTAATAATATTAATATAAACCTTTATTATACTAGTCAATATTGCCCCTCTACTAGGATCCATGTAGTTTGATGTTTATTGCCCCTCTACTTGTGTTGTTCCACCTTGAACAACCTTTCATGGTACAAATAACGGTTCACGGCTATTGTTACGACCTTTTTGTTACTATCGTTGTTCGCATTCTCTGCCAATGAAATCCGCATGTAGCACACGTCGTATTCGTTGTTCATTTTCGATTGATATATTAATACATATAATAATAATAGCACTAGTAAGAAAGTAATCATATCTAGCCAGTCTTGTAGTAGAATATTGTATTTATGTATATCATATTTTTGTTTAGTTACATGTCCATCATTAATGCAAAGAGTAAGGGAATCATGTGTAGTAAATTTAATTTAGAGTCTCAAATTCAAATTCACATGCTCATAGGCTATTTTAACAATAAATATATTGCTTAGGTTATTATTAATTGATTGTTATTATAGAAATTTTTACTTTAATTTAGTTATATTTAAATTAAGTGAAAGGTATTAGTTACTATATAGCACTTGTTAATATTAATAATTTGTTTATAAAAATAAATTGATATGTTAATGAAAGAAATGATATGATAACGCAAGAATAAAATAAAAAAATGAAAAGATAATAGGTAAATAAAGGAGGAGTGGAGAAAGTTCTATAAGGAGAATCAATGAGAGATAAGGAAATAGATACATAATGAAAGACATATACATAAGGAGAAATACACATAAGATATATATTTTAATACATGAGTTAAATAAATTGTTTGAAAACCTAAGTTGACTAATATATTTTAATATGAACTACTTATATATATATGTATGTGAAGAAAGAAAATAAATTAATAAAAACAAACATATATATCTTTGTGTTTGTGTTGACCATAGTATAATATTTCAATGCCAATAAAGAAGTAATTAAAAATAAGAAAATTTAGTTCCTTGCTAATAGAGATATGTATTTTATTCAATTCTTAATATAAATCTGATATGTAACATTGAAAATATTAAATAAAAAAATCATTGTGAGTCATCAATAAACTATTGATATGTGACATTTAAAAATATTATTGAAAAAAAATCAATATGGGTCATAAATAAAACATTTCAATGCCTATGTTAAGAAAAATATTTCAATGCCAACTATTCATATAGGCATAATCTAACTTATTGACTAAATGACTTTTTTAACAACATTTTTTCTCATTAATTTTAATTAATTCGGAAGGAGATTTTTAAAAACTAGAGGTTAAGTTGCTCACTCTGTAGAATTTTAGTGTCTCATGAGTTTTTTAGGTGCTGAATCTATTTATAAATTCAAAAATTCATTTTAAATAACAAAAAATCACATTCTTTCTTGAAATTATTTTTCTAAATTCTAGTGAAAAAATCTATTTCATCTATAATTAGACTAAAATATATTATATAAAATAATTAAAACATAAATTCTTATAGTTTCGAGTAATATTTTTTTCATAAAAACTAATATTTATAATATAAATATAAAGCATGGAATAAGAACCATATATATAACCTGTACAAAGAAGTTCTAATAGTGGCATATCAAAGTTCTGAACCAACAAAATTTCAAGCCATAACACCCTTGGACAAAATTTGCTTTCAACAACACTTGTTATTCTAGCATAATTCTTACAGTAGACCCCTAATAGAAAGAGAAACTGACACTTCATACAAAAATTAAAACTGGACTACCAACATGCTATCACCCTTGTTCCTCGTGAGGTCCTCCATCGCCTGAGGTCCCTTCACTTGCACCAACAACCATGGCTCCAGATCGCTTCCCATTCCTTACGACTTCCAGCGCCTGAGACAAAGCAACAAGCTGTAGGTGAATTTCAACTTTAAACTTCTTGAATGGGGCGCTGTGAGCCGTGTCTCCATCAGAAGTTGAAAGGCTGCTCGGGCTCTTTCCTCCGCCTCACCCTTCTGGGCATTTGATTGAATGAGGCCCCCAATGGACTAAAAGAGCTTGTCGATTAAACTCTGCATCTGCGCCAATTCCCCATCCCTAGAGGTCTCTCCCATGAAGGCAACATGCAGACCCATATTATGCTTCGGAGAGGGGAGGCCATGAGCATTAACAACCCAGTCCATAGATCCCTCGCTTTTCATACTAAAATCATCACCAACGTCCATTACTATGCCTTGAGAAACTGTCCCAACTCTCATCCTATGTGCATGAGTAAATATTGCTACAACCAACATTCTATCCCGCAGAGTAATTGTTCTGAGAATTGAATCTCCCCACACGTTCACATTCCATTTACCCGAGCCTGGGTGTCTCCATGACGCCATTGTTGTCGACTAGTTTTGTTTTAATGCTCCTTGAGGTTGGGCTCGAAGCCCACTTATCATTATATTTCTCACCCACCCATATATGAGCTTATGGAACGGGACATGGGTATATTGCTTCATTATTCAAAACTTTGGCCTAGATTAATTCCTTGATTGGCCAAGCCATCAACCATTGTATTAGGGTTTCTTGACACATGGAAATGTTCAATTTGTTTAAACTGTTGCAATAGTAAAACTATTCTTTGGAGAGCAGGATGAAGGGTTGGGAGCCCTTCACCTGTCACGGATCTCCAGGTTCAAGGCAAGTTCTAAATCAATTTTTTTAAAAGTAGATGTCTATAATGTCATGTGGTTCTTCAAACTTTTCAAGTAGTATTACTATTTTACATTTTGAATATTTTTAGGTATATATTTTTGGTCAATTTTGATTGAAATTAGATTTGTTGAAAGTGCAGGTTTCAGTTGTGTTGGAGAAATGTTGAAAGACAAAACATTGCATTCATTTAACCATTCAAAAATGCAATTTAAATAATGAATTATCACACATGATTTGTTTGTATGTGTGTTTAACCAATATAAATCTATTTTAACCATAAATTTATAAAAAACATAAAGAGATTAAATTGATTCAAGTCCAAAACTTTTTTAAAATTTTGCATTCTAAAAAAATCTTAGTAAATCAATGATTAATATAGATCTATATGGATCTTAGTTGTGCTACAAAATTACAAAATAAAATAATTCTCCAAATCTTTAAATTTGGGATAATAATCATTAATATAGATCTATAATTCGGTAAAGCTTTAAATTTGATATAGTAGCCATTAAACTCTTCTACCTATAACTTACCATTTAAATTTATGATGAGTAATTAAATGTGGACAGGGATAGTAGAAATTAAACTCTTCTGCAAATCTTTAAATTGTGGATAGTGGCCATTAAACTCTTCTGCAACTCTTTAAATTTGGGATAGTAGGCATTAAACTCTTCACCTCTAAACTTGCAATTTGAATTTATGATGAGTAATTATTAAATGGTTGCATCAATACAGTTGCAAAATTTTTTACTCATCACTGATGTTGCAAAATTTTTATTGAAAATAATATCAAATTCCGGGTCTGATTATAATGAGTTAAATAGTAACTTATCGAACGTTTACGAAGTCTCTTTTTGGGTTTTGAATAATGACCTCACAATAGCTTTTTTGGCAATGACCTGTATAGCCGCAATTGGCCCCCACATCGACTCTTTAGGGGCTTATTTGGCGGTAATTCCTTTAGGTGGTGAACCCTTACTCAACTTTAGGTGGTAATTCATTTGATATAGCAATGATGATTTATACAACGGGAAGGAAGGAAAGAACAGAGGAAGAATATAATAGGCTGTTCCAGAGATCAGGTTTCGCTAGCTACAGGATCATCAAGTTGCCTTGCATTCAATCGCTCTTGGTGCTCTCCAAATCTGAAAAATCTGTTCCTCCCCGTATTATTATTATGCTTAATGTAATCGGGTGCACCTTTAAAGTTTAAGTTGTTTTGTTTTTGTTGATTAAGCTGTGTGGCTATTAGTGTTTTTATTGCATGGAAGAAAAAGTGTCAAAGTTTGTTATATATTTGATAATAAGTTAAATAAGAAAATAAAGTGCCAAAATATCAAGTAAATGAAATTACTCATCAAGATTATCATGTTATTTTTATTAAAAATATTGATGGCTCAGCTTATATTTCAAAATGCAGGAAAGAGTAAGCTATTAGAGCATCATCCTTTTTTAAATATTTCCTGAAATAGCGAGAAAGAATTCATTTTTCATCACTGGTTACGAGTGGAGGAGGCATTATGTGTCTTTCAAGCGGCTCATAACTACATGAGATAGAGGCTGCACGATAAAGCTGGGGATGGTACATCACAGCTGGGCTCATCGTGGAGGCAGGAGAGTTCATTTCTGGCTGTCAGAGATGCAGACCCATCCGAAGTTAGGTCAGGTTGTCTGTAGAAGTTATGGTGGCTAGCAAATTACTGAATAAAATTTAAGTTAATGTACATTGAAAATTGCAAGGTGAGACTCTATCAAAGCGTGCTCTTAATTAAGTTTGACAGAAAGTAATCTTGGATCTATGAAGAGTTTATAGAGATTAAATTTTTGTTTGAGATGAAACTTTTTTTACATCTCAATAGATTTAATTTTCTTTGGCACCTTGTTAAATGTGAGGGAAGTTGGATTTTATATATGGGGTTTGAAAAATCTTTTGATGGCCAAATTGATTGAGAAATATATTTAGAATAAGGCCTAAATTTATAATTATTTAAATTAAGTGAAATATATTAATTATAAAAATTATTTGGGCTGAAAGAGATTTTTATATAAGTTATGTTGGTATGTTATGTAAACATTTTGAGATTTTTATATAAGATATGTTGTTATGTTATGTAAACATTTTGATTAGGACAAATTACATTTTAAAAAATAGAAAAATAAATAAAGAAAAAATAAAAATAATAATAAAAATAAAATTGAGATAATTTACACTTACGAGTTTCAGGAGACAAAGTTTTGACAATCCACTTTTTTGTCAATGCTATTCTGATTTAATGTAGGTTATTTAAAGGTATTGATTTCTACATTCATTGCAACAAAAGATTTAAAAGTTAAAAAACTGCACCACATTTAGGTATATCAAACTAAACCTTAATTTTAGCCAAAAATATCAAAACCCTAGACAATTTTCCAATTTGATTCAAAAAAAGAGAACCACTCAGTAAAGGCACACAACAAAAAGACTTTATATATGCGAGGATGCATGTATTCTTGCTAAAACTCACTTCGTTACATAACCATTCTAGGTAAAACTTACTTTGTTACATACCCTTCAAACATGAGATTTTTTCAAGATGCTAACCTTATAGTATGTTACTCATTTTATTTTAGATTTTAAAATTTTTTCTCTTAATTGTGAAGATGGATGGATGGATGGGAAAGTGTTTTTAGAATTCTTATTTGATTATTAACTAGATAAGGTAATTTTTTTTTTAGGATTTCTATTTTTCTCCAAATTTTAAGATAAATCCATGAGCCCAAACACAAATACATTCCTTTAATCCAAATATAAGTGCATTTCCCCATCTCATACTCTTTTAGCCTAAATTTAAAAAATATTGCATTCAATCTCTAATGTTACTAAATTTCTTTTAGTAGTAATAGATATAAGTTTCAAAGTACAAAATTAAATCCATTCTCTCCATTTAAAACTCTTAACACTGATTCTATCAAAGTATGATATAGAAATACAATACCGAATCTTCCAAAATTATAGTTTATATCTTCTTTTATGTAGTTGTAAACTCCAGCAAAACTCCATGGGTCCAAACAAAAATAGATTCCATCAAAGTATAGACCTATACATGTTCGGTAATCCACATAATATAATCTGATTCCTTGTTGCCATCACATCATTTTTATCAGGGAAACAATCCATATATACAATGAATTAAATTACAAAATATTGACCTACATTATAACTTCAAGTATTTTTTATAAGTTCTCTTAATGGTACATTACTCACCAAAATCATTTAATTCTTCCTTAAGAGGAGTTGCGCCATTGTCAAAATCATAATATCCTGTTTGATTTCACATGCATATTCATGTGGTTAATGAAATGTCCAACCCATGTTCATTATATCTTTTAGTCCCAATAGATAAGAAGAGTAAGTGGAGACTCCCTCCTGCAAACAAATGAATATGGTTTAATTTTTTATAACTTTTTTCTTTTTAATAAATCTGATAAGAAAGTGAAAGATACTTATCTAAAATATGATTTCATTATCTTAATTAAAATCACTAAACTGTTTAGATAAACATAAGATTAGTCTATGGAAGGATGTGTTTTACAAGAAGTATATTTTCCCATCTTCCCTTGAAAATTGGATTCAATCTCCTAATAAGCACTCTTTAAATTTTTATGTCGTATGGAAGGTAGTGGTAAGTTATTTTGTGGTTATTGAACATGGTCCGGTTTGGAAAGTTGGCTCCAAGGAGAGAGTTCACATTAGCTTAGATGTTTGGGTCAGATGTGCTGCTCACTATGCGCTGCCATAGGATATGGTGGCTTTTTTAAACGACAAGGGTTATCTAACTTTAAATCAGGTGGTTGATCTAATTAGGTCGTCAATTTGGGCCGAGGCTTGGTTGGGGGAAAGCCAACTAAATTATCTAGTAGAATGGATGGAATAATGGAATAATTACATCATTTCACTAAATGCTTCCAATGTTAGGATTAGTGATAGGGAATATATATTGCAATGGGCTCACTCCCCAAATGGGGAATGCTCCTTAAAGAATGGATACCTAAGTATTATGGCAGATAAGGAGTTGGGTGATGTAGTCTGGTGGTGGTAGAAATTATGGAAGCTTAACTATCTGACAAAGTCACGTCTATTCCAATGGTGTATCCTTGAAAATAAGCTTCCAACAGGGGAAAATTTGAAAAAGAGAAGTTTCCATGGGACCAACTGGTGCTCTTTATGTGAGGCAGTCAAAGAGACTGTTAATCATCTATTTTTAAATTTCCCTTACTCCCATGCTATATGGAACATTGTTCTTACCTCCTTATCACTGAATCTGATCTAGTGGGGATTATCATCTTTGGATGTTTGACATTCCTGGTGGGATGTTGCTTCCCCAAAGAAATTGAGAAATCTAGCACCTATTATTAACTGGGGGATATGGTTAGAAAGAAATCAAGCTGTCTTTGAGAACCATTCTATTCCCTAGGACAAAGTGGCTACAAACTCCTCAACTATTTACGATATGATCTGTGACCCCCTTGATTCTCAAATACAGAGGATTTTAACACCTGAAGTGGTGGATATATAACATCCATGGGAATATTTTTACGGTGTGACCCAACCAAATGGTGACTGTGGGGGAGGTTCCTTTTTGTATTTGCATGATTCCCATTTCTTAAAAATTCAAAGTGGCTTGGGTCGTGGTTCAAATAATTTTGTAGAACTATACAATTTAAAACTTTTTCTTCTCTTTGCAACTGAAAAAGGATCAGGAAACTTAAAATATGTAGTGATTCCCTTATTGTTGGACATTAGTTTAAAGGATCTTCTCGATTTCATGTGCATACTCTTATGCTTTTGTTGGAATAATTTTTATAGTTAAAAGGAAGTTTTGACGATGTTTGATGTTCTCATATTTTCAGGGAAAGAAATACCATGGCTGATATCCTTTCCACATCGGGTGTGCAGTAGGTTGAGGGTGCATGGAAGGTTTTTGAATAGAACGGAGTAGATTTCTATGAGTTCTTCCATAGGCCATTTATAGAATACCTGGCATGGATTCAAGCTTTATCGTTTCTCTTAACTCGGGATATCATATTCTTCATGACAATATTTTGTAACGATTTTGTTTTGCCTTGTCATGGGACTATATGTTTTTATTTATGCCATTTGAAATTTATGACATGTATGTATCTCATTGGTTTATATGGATTTTTATCTATGTAGGTCGTCACGCCTATCATTTTGGATCGTGATATTTTTATTTTTATTTTTATGGATGACTGTCCCATGGATGGTCAGGTTTTTGAATGCACACGAGTGCATCTAAAAAATGTATTTTTCTCCTTTATAAATGAAAATTACAAATTTTCCTTGGGGAAAAAATATAATATTAGTTCGAGGAGACAATTGAGATGTGCTCCAAGCCAACTAACTTTCTCGCAAAATTAGGGTTATTTTTTAAAGAGTTCATAAATTTTAAAAACTGGTTTCAATCGATCAATTATATATATATATATATATATATATATATATATATATATATATATATATATAGATATTACACTAGCCTTGATCCCTCCATATCTATCAAGCGCTGGGAGGGATTAAATGTATAGAGGTGCAAACCTTTCTTCAAGTTTTTCACTCAAAAAAGATGTTTGCATAACGAGAGATTTGATCCTTCTTATTCCTTAATAGATCCAAAGATAAAATGTATCTATGATGGTTTATTTTCAATTGATTCATATATTATATAAAAAATTGATATTGGAATATTTTATTTACCTTGGACTTTGGGTCGTGTTGTGAGAGGGGTTTTGGCTCTATTCAGGGAGCAATGGCTTCCACCACTTGATGGTGCTGGAGGGAGTCACACTGCAGGAGATGAATGATGGGGAAACGGTGGACAAGGAGGTGTTTCCCCTGCTCCCCTACAAATGACTTCCTCTGCTGCTGACACACAGCTGGACTCCCCCTCCTAAGGACCGCCATGGAAGGGTATATCAGGGGGGTATAGGGCTGAAAAGAAAAACAATACAGAGGCAGATAGACAAATGTCACTCTCCTCCTGGCTCTGTGGCGTTTCGGTTACTATGTTTAGTTGGCCAGTGGAAGGTTTGGTGTTGTCTTTAGCGGAGAAGGGGAATAGAGGTTACAGAAATGGCAGTGGAGGCAAGGGCATCGCAATACAGCTGGTGCTTGGACATAATACATGGGTTGATATCCCCACTCGCAACGACAAAAGGCTTAGGGGCTTGGCAGCTGAAGTAATGTTTCCCCTGATTTTTTTCCCCCTCTCGATGCATGATTTCCTCTTACTCGACGAGATTGTTTCCGGCCTGCCCAATCTGGGTTCGCCACTCTTAGTGCTTGGTAATTTTATTTCTATTCTCGTTTATCCCTCTACTTTTCAGGAGGCTTGCATTTTGGGGTTTTCTGCCGGGGAGGGCGGCTTGGGGTTCTGCCCCTCTCCCTTGGTTTTCGCTATTGCCTTGGAGCGAGGACCAACCCTCTCTACCTTCATATTTATTTTCTGGTCGTTCATCCTCTCTAATTTTCTCCTTCCCTGTAGGTGATATATGCCTCCGGGGGATATGCACATTAATCCCATGCTGTGATATAGGCGGAGGGAACTATGCATCGAAACTCCAATATCAAATCTTCATTAAAACCATATATGGGAAGACCATCATTTTGTGAGTATGGGATCCAGAGTTGGTATCAGAGCTGAAGCAAAAAATCCAGTATGCTACAAGCACCCCGACTAAAGAACAATGTCTGATATTCTCAGGAAGAGCACTATAGGAAAATTTTCATCTAAAAGAATACCAAATTAAAAGAAACTCCACTATATTTACGAATTTAAGACTCAGAGGTGGTGTTATAGGAACAACAAAATTTGCAAGAAATTCAACAACAGGAAAGGGTCAACCCTCTTTCAAGGATATTATGAGAGGGAAAGTCCCCACAGAGGGGAAAAAACAAATACCCGACCTGTCATTGCCGGGACCATATATTTTAGAAAATACAGAGAACATTCCAGATCTGGAAATAGAAATACCAGAGGTAAATGGTTTCTTTGATGCACTAAAATCAAAGGTGGTTATCTGTTATTTTAATGGATACTGTTCAGAAGAGTTAAATGCTTGGATACACCAAATTGGACCAGAAATTGTGATATTTATCTATGTACACAAGGCTTCTTCGTGGTTCAATTTGATAATATAGAGGACTAAAATTTTTCCACAAATGACAAACCATGGTTCTGGGGAAGAGCAAGCCTCTTTGTAACCCCATGGTTCCCTGGCTTTGATGAAAATTCCATGGTGGTTACTAAAATGCCTGTTTGGGTGAGGTTACACAACCTGCCACTCTTTTTTTGGCATCATCAGGTCCTAGAAAACATTGGGAACACTCTAGGAAGGTTCATAAAGTTGGACTGAGAGAGAATGGACATAGGTATATTCACTTTTGCATGAATTTGCGTGGAGATGGATTTAAGCAAAGGTCTGCCAGATTGCATACATCTAATACACAAAGACCTCAAGTGGACACAAACATTAAAATTTCAAAATATTGCTTTTAGATGTAGGGTGTGCCACCAAAATGGGCACTTACAAAGCACCTGCACACTATCAAAGAAAAAAACAATCAAGAAGTCACAAAAGAAGAAAGGTTGGCAATTTCCATATTTTCCGTTTTCAGATGAGGAGGAAGAAGAAATAAAAGAAAATCAGATGAAAACAGAGAAAAAAAAAAATATGCAAGATATACATGAAAAAAGAAGTAGGAAAGATGGAAGAAAAAAGGTAAAATGATGAGAAGTCATCTTCTCCTACAAATTTTGAACCCCAATAGGATGAGATGATTGGTGATCGAGGTGTGGTGGGCACTAAGCAAGCACATGTATCTAAAAGTTTTGATTCTTAAAAGGAAGTCCAACTCTCTTCCAGCATGGAGTTGGCAATTATATCCTCCGCTTCTTCATTAGATGGATGGAAAAAATTTCAAAAGAAAAAAGGTAAAAAATATAAGTCCAGTGTTTCTGGCATTGTGTAATTTTAAGTAGTAGTTTCGTCAATATGCCCAAGCCATATTTTTCATAGGGAAATACTCTCTTATGGAATTCTGCCGCATCTACGATGTAACTTTTTGTAATTTTTTACAAAAAATTTTGATTTTTTCTCTGGAAAAAAAAAAGTCCTAATGTGACCCCCTTAGTTCCCTCCTTCCAGGACGCTAATGTGACCTTGGTCAAAGTGGGAATAATAAAAATTACTACCATCAAATATTGGCCCCAATGGATGGCCAGGCCTTGTCCATAGATTATATTCCAAACTTTAGGCGTCATGGAAACTATATACTTTCTTTATCATCTCCCTTCATAAGGTTTTAGTTCTTATTCAAGGGTTTTGCTTTTTTTGGGGTAGAGGGGTGCCATTGTTTTAAAGTAAGTGGATATTATAGTCATGTTTTTTTGAACAAACATGAATTGGGTAAAAAACGTTCTAAAATAGCCTATTATGGATATTTTTCATGTTTACTCATAGATTATAGCCATTATTTCCAAGTATGTTGGTGGTAAATTTATTGGGGAGAAAATGGTTTGAAAACCCCAACCCTACATTGCTCTTACTTGCACTGTGTAACACATTCAAAAAAATGAACCTATCACTTACTTCCCTTACGATACGTCCGAAAATTATAGAATTCCTTCCTCACCCTTCTTTAGCATAATATGTGAGACACAGAGATGCCATCAACATGCAGAAAAAAGAAGGAAAAAATATTGATCTTTACATTCCAAGGAAATGGTAAAATTTTTGTTGTGTTTTTTTTTTTTTTGGGTTCAAAACAAATTTTGTTTTTTTGTGGGGTAAGGGGTTGAAGAAATTGATTTCGTGTGTATTCGAAAACTCAACAACCAATCGACTTATAATGTCAAAGGATCATGCATCAGTGTAATTAAATATTCGGCACCTAGACCATAATGTAATATACATGGGCCATTTCACAACCTTTTCTCTCTATGGATTTGTCTGAGCACATGTGTGTATGAATTTTGATCTTAATTTTTTTTGGGCTAACCCGTAAATTCCCATAAGCCCTATGAAACTAGCTTTTTTTCCTTTGTGTTTTGCTAATTTACTTTGTCCTATAGTGAATGTTACCATAGGTGACCAACATGACTAAGTAGAACAACAAAGCAACTGGGATATCCATGAACTTAACTATGCTATCATAACATAGGCATTTTGTGCTACTTTATTATTTCACTACGCACAAGGGAACAATTATAGACATAGAACAATTTGATATAAATTAAAATTTATTTGTTTTCATAAACGTGTACGTGTTTTTTATATTTTTGTACTTTGCTGCTCAATTTTCACTAGTCGAGCCTAAATATTGGGTATTCTTCCTAGCCAAGAATGTTCCTAAGCAAAGTCTAGTGCCAATGGTTGAGATCTATTTTTATGCAAGTCTCTGGGAGTGCATGTCACCCAGTTATCTTATTCAAGATATAAATTTGTATTTTCTTGGACTAGTGCTTATTGGTCTTTGTTGAGAGAAATGTTATCAAGCTTGGAAGTGCTTGAAATTAACTCCTTTTTGTAACAACCCCTGGTTGATTTTCCATGTAAATAAAATAGGACCAAGTTCATGGGACATATATTCCAATCTGAATGTTGGGAAAAACATAGTGATAGGTATCACTCATGATTAATTAATGGCTAATGAAATTGGCAAAGGAAAAGTGGCAATAATTGGCATTTTATTTATGAAATAAAGGAAAATAGGAGAAAAGGAAGGCGCAAAGACACATATTTGCATTGAGAGGGAAATTGAAGGAAAAATGAAGGAAAAGGAAGAAATAGAGGCCTTAATGATAAAAAGGCTTATGAGCATTAGTTCAGAACTTTTGTCAGTATAGTCTTGGAGCTCTCGTTTCATTCTCTAATTCTCTCACACTCTTTCACACTAGAGTATTCTTGGAGAATTCTTGGAGCACATTGGCATGCATTGGATTTGGAGAAAGAATGCAAAGTAAAGCATTTGAATCATATCAATAAGCATGTTTATTCTAGTGAAGGAAGAAGGAGTTGGAGGCCATAAATCAAAATCTCTTGAAGACAAAAAGGAGGTTGAATTATATAAGCATTCTTCTATGGCTAAAATGAATGATATGCGATAATATCTTTTGAGGTATTATATCTTCTTTGTGGAAATATTATTTGTGGTATGTGAAATTATCTATGGCATTCTTCTCTGAGGTATTCGAGCCTCTATATGGAACACTATTTTGTGATATACAATCCTCTGTGTGGCACATTATTCTTTGTTATGAGAGCCTGTATATGGAATATTCTTCTGTGGTATGTGAGCCTCTTTGTGGCACATTCTTCTATGGTATGTGAGCCTCTCTATGAAACATTATTCTGTGGTACGTGACCCTCTTTGTGGCACATTATTCTGTGGTATGCGAGCATCTATGTGGCACATTCTTCTATGGCATGCAAGCTTCTCTGTGGCTCATTCTTCTGTGGTATGTGATATTATTTATAGCTCCTTATCTCTATGGTAAAGAAAAATTACATGGCTCCTTATTTGTGTGATTGAGAAAGGACAAAGTTTTGTTCATATGATATTATCAAAGATATGATTTTGATTGATGTATAATTGATGAATTGAAATCTCTCTCATAAGGAAGTACTATTGGGTTTTCCCTGGATACTAGCCTAATTTCTAGTGTCTCTTGTCTCTTGTCTTATTGTTTAGTATTATCTCTATTGATCTATGGTTGAAGTGAATGGTTGAAATTTTTTATGTATAACTTCTTGATGATTGGAATAGTCTAAAGAAGTAATGTTATATCATTGGAAGCAATTATTAATTTGAAAAATTGTATTAGTATTGACTGCACTAGAAAATCGACAATGAGCTTTAACCGTATTTCTTATGGCTATTTTTAGGTTACATGGTCTGCTGAAGAAATATGATTGTCTCCATATACTCCTAGAGACTTGCATCACCACAAATCCTAACCATTGGCACCAGAATTTACTTGGGAACATACTCGACTAGGCAAAAAACCCAAGGCTTAGACCGAGCTAGTGAAAAACTTGGCAAAGTGGAAAATATAAAAAAATATGTAGATGTTTGTGACAAAAAATTAAATCAAAATTTTTAATATCAAAATTTTATATGCCCATATAATGCAAAATATAAATAAATGTCCATAATTGTTGTCTTGTGCATGTTGAAACAAGAAACTGACACTAATGCCATAGATAAGTTTGTGGATGCGCTAGTTGCTTTGCTTCTATATATGTTATAAGGAGAAGACCCAAGATTTAGTCTCATCTAGTGACAAACTTAGCAAAGTACAAAAATATAAAAAATATACAGAGTTTGTGACAATAAATAAATTTCATTTTTTTATATCAAATTTTTTTATGCCCATAAAATGTAAAATATAAATAAATGTCCATAATTGTTTTCTTATGCATGATGAAATAACAAAATACCATTGATGCCATAGATATGTTCGTGGATTCCCTAGTTTCTTTGGTGCTATGTTACAAGGTTCACCGAAATTCAACCTTAAGGTTTGAAATTAGACAAACCTATAAAAAAAAATGAGGTTCAACGAACCTCATTAAACCTCATGGAAGTTAACAAAGTCCTTAAATTGACCCCATAACCTTATATCATAACTCAAGCCTGTAATCTGTCTTTGTGGTTTCCAATTCCATGATAGCATTTTTTTATATTTATTGGTGTTGATTTCTTAATATTTTATTCTCTATTTCATTTGAAAGTTAATATATATATATATACAAAGTTGATGCAAAAAACTCATTCGAACCTCACAAAAAAAATTGAACTCAAAGCAAAATCATTGTTGAAATCGAACTTAAACCCAAACCATGTGACTTAGATTTGGTTTGCTACTTAGTGCTCTTGGTTACATGTGGTCACATTAACTAAAGGATAGAAAAAAAGAAAAAATTAAAGGGAAAAGGCCAGGTTCATAGGTTTTTTGGCATTTATAGGTTACACCAATTTTGACTCCTCTAAGAGTCAAAAATGCATGTTTGAAGGCCTTGCAAATTTAAACTTAAGGACTTGAGCCCCTCAACTTCGCAGGTACCTTGGCTTAGCTTGCCTGAACTGCACACTACGCAATTGGATTTCCCCGACCTTCCTGAAAAATACACTGGGCAGTTTTAAGGCTCAGTTCTGGCCCTTGAACTCTTGAGTTGCACAACTGCACAATCCTTGAGCCAGTCTCATAGCCCAACACCTAGTTCCATCTCATTCAGTGGTTTTCATGAAGCATGTTAGACTATGGGTTTATCGTATTGATTTCATCTTGTCATGAGTGGATATCAGTCGCAAGTATTATATCATGTTATGACAGGATAATGATGAAGGAGATGAAGAAGGAGACCTTGATAGAAGACACCTTTGTAGCTACAAAGACAAGTTGATGAATGAAGAAAAGACAAAGGGACACCATATTGCAACAAAAGGTGGATATAATGATCATATTGGAGCCTCCCTATATTCA
Organism: Pinus albicaulis; assembly: GCA_034641835.2. Taxonomy (NCBI): domain Eukaryota; kingdom Viridiplantae; phylum Streptophyta; class Pinopsida; order Pinales; family Pinaceae; genus Pinus; species Pinus albicaulis. Next base: position 498,073,908 of record CM076576.1, read on the forward strand.
AGCCTTATGTAGGAGGAAGAGGAAGAACATGTACCATATTTCAAGGAGACACACATATAGCAACAATAAAAATGAATTGACATTTCCATATCATCACGTAGTCCTTGTCATTAATTCCATGTCATGTCTTGTCAAGGTGTCATCTCATAATTTTCCACTTCATTTGAGGATTATGTAATTTTAATGTATGAGAAATGTACCATAAATTGGAAGTCCAAGAGTCATCGATAGAATGTGAAAAGTCATGAAGGAGTCAAAAGGTCATAAAGAAGTCAAACAATCATGAGGGTAGTCCAAGAGTCACAAGGGAGGTGAATGTTCACCCCATTTGTTATATATACACCCTCATTGCTCATGTAAATAACTTTTGACCTTGTATCCTCCTACTAGGCATTAGAGAGGAATCTAATTCTTTTGGAGGAGCAAGTGGTTCCTCTAACACTCCACTATTGGAGCTAGTGGTGTTCATTGTACACATGTATCTTAGAACTTTTTCTTAATTTTCAAAGCTCATTGAGCCAACACACTTTCATGTGTATGCCATGAATATTGTAAGAATGTTGTTTGAATGTTTGTGATATATGTTTTTTTTCATCTGTACTAAGGAATTGAACCATTTCGGTGCTTTGGTACTTTAAATCTTGTTGAAGGTGTGTTTTATGTGTTTTAACAACTTTTTTTGCTAAAGTGAACTATTTCGCTAGCTAATCAACGATTCATCCATATGTATATGCTTGTGTGTATTTACTAGATTAGTACTATTATTTTTCTTTTAAAGGCCCACTTTTATCTCCCCTTCGATAGAATAATCTTGATACATTCTGCAACTAAACATTCCACAAGGAATACTCACTTTCTCATCCAAAAGTACATGTACATTACTCTCTTGTGCTAACCATTGTAGCCAAGGAAAATATATAAAAACATATGGTAGCCCAACCTTATTTTCGGAAGGGATCCCACACTAAACGATGTGAAGTAGAATTGGGACTTTTCATTGGGGATAACCCCTTGCTGGAGGTATCCAATGCCGTCAACATTATGGCACTAGAAGGAGAGAAGCCACCTTTTTATGGCTTAAAAATCACTACATCATAACAAACAAAATTTCGAGCAAGGTAGTAACATTCCCATTTCCAATACGACTCATACTCCTGAAATAGAAGCAACTACTCAGTTTAGTCCAATACTATCCTTTGAAGTTATTTACGACTAACTCCAAACTATCCAAACCATCACTCGTCAGTTTGCGAGAGATCTTGGTTTACTCCTTGTTGCTGCTATTCTACCTCATAAACATGTAAAGAGAGGAACAACTCCTAGTGGCGTATTAGTTTCTTTGGTGGAATATTTTTTTATCGCAACCCTTGAGGAGTTGGTTGAACCTACCCAAAATCAAGGGGAAATTCCACACATTGAGGAGAATCCAGACAGTGAAGTGGAAGATTTTTAGGTTTCTAGCCAAGAACATCTCGAAAGTGAAGGAGAAGCTTCTTCGGATTCATAAGAAGAGGAGGAGGAAAGAGACATAGGCAAGGCTGATGCAAACTTGGATTGGATCACCCAATGGCCACTCACTCTTCCAGATAATATTCACAATATGTTGAAACATCCAAAAAAGATGCTATCAAACTTCGATCTAGAAAATAATACCAAAGCTTAAGACCACCTAGATGATTTCTACCTACATTTATGGATGCTTGAGGTACGTTTCAACAATGATGCTTTCAAACTCATTACATAAAATTTAGAAGGTGGAGCATTTGTATGGTATCAAAGTTTTCTATCCATTTCAATCCATAGATGGAGGGAGTTTAAGAAGCTATTTCTTGAAAAATTTGTTGACGATAACATTCCCACCATGTTATTGAAAGAACTTAGGAATTTTAAAGTGGGGTACAAAGAAAGAATTAAATATTTTAATAAGAGATTTACTCATTTGTTGAACAATTTCACCGTCGATGTGCATCCTCACGATGATATCACTAAGTATTATTAAACAACTAGTTTTCCAACTTGTACAAAATCTCTAACACAACTATAATACCATTTAGAAATTATGTCAATGGATTCAATCCGATCATGAAATGTACTAAAACAAGATACTGAATCCTTCTACAATATTTGCGGAATATAAAATATGATCTCTCAATCACATGCACGTAAGAGAAAGGAAATTATCAATCGCACAACACAAGGTGTTCTTGGGGAAAGCATCTACTCAAAACCCATCTATCATATATTTTACATAGTCAAAGAATCATGAAACAATACAATTCTTTCTCATACCGAGAAAATCTTGCACTATCCTAACTGTCTCACTTTGATGCTGCTCAAAACTATATAGTAATTCTTAGGATAAATTGACCAAAACTTAACCAATTCTCAACCCCTCCTTAGCCCAACCTTTCTTACATAATCCCTAGGAAATTAATCCCTATTAATAGGATAATCAACCTTCCTTGACTATGCAATCCCTATGGAGCCTTCCTCTGACTTTATAACTGCACTTGGGCAGTTCGCCAAAAATACAAATGATAGTTTACTTTCCTTGAACCTTTGTCTCAACTAGGTTTTCATTTGAATTGACATGCATGAAACTATTAATAGTGAATGATCAGTTACTTGGTATATCACTACTTGTGAATTAAATCTATTTTATTTCATTTGATCTTCCACTAGATCATCAATCAGTTAGAACTAGTTAAACTGATTTTAACTCAATTAATTTGAGTTAATTGATTTCACTCACCACACTAGTGGTACAACTGCAATTGGACCCTGTGAATAATAGAATTACTCTACATGCATATCGTTTGACCCTCAACTCGAAATTATTGAGCTAACTAAGTCTATCATACTTAGTTAACTATTACAAGTTTTTATGAGACAATATTACAATTTACTTTTAGTTTAATTAAGGATAATTAAATCAAAAGCCTCACATGGTAACCATTTCTGGATGCCATTTTCTAGATTTTGTTTCTAGATACCAATTTCACTATTTCTTGTTGCAAATTTCAACACTCCCTCTCAAAAAGAAAGGAATCAATTTATCCTGATCCAGTACCTTTGGAATGTTTTTATGCAACACTTCTATAGTGTTGTCCGCACATGAAAATCTCCTAAAACGGAATAGCCTCCGAAAAACTAAATCAATATAATGCATGTGTCATTAGAGTCTTCTGACTACTGCTAGCTATTGCACATGTCTACTAGACTCTCTGCGTTGTTGCTAACATCTGCATCTGTGCTCTTTGCACTACTGCCAACTCTGATCTACACTCTATTATTTGACACCTGTCACTTTGATGTTTGTCTTCCTGAAATTTGACTACATCAATCTAACTGATCCTTCCTGCTACTGATGTACTGTGGGATCCTCATAGCCAATTTTCATCCATGAGACACTCCATCTTAATGGAACTTGCCCAATTTCTTCTTGGGATCATATCTGCACATCACCCCACCTCACACCTAGAGGTATAGCTACATGTAATCCCTCTGCCCATCTGGCTCGAAATTTCCCCCTCCTATAGGTCTCTTCTTGAGTGGACTCTTCCACTCAGTCTCCTCTCTGCTTCTCCAATTGTGGCTACTCCACAAAATTCTGAGACTGCTTTTGTGGCTTCATGTTGAGAGATAATTTCTCCCTCTCAACCACCAAGTCATTAACCACTGCTTTTCTCCTCAAAGCCTTTCATGCATCCTCAACCTCGAGAGAATACAAGTTATTGAATCTTGAACAGATCTACTTCACATGTCCCATGGCTATGTGTTTAAGGAACACCTTTCCTTTTCTAAACATCACCTCATAACAATGGTATTCCAATATCTCTACGGAGATAAGATTCTTCCTTAGGCCTGGAACATAAAAAAAATCTGCTAGTCTGAGAGGGGAGACAGACTCCCTTTGAAAGGTAATTTGTAAATATTTCGACTTTCAACAATATACAGTGGCAGTACAACTTTTCTTCACCTGAGATTCTTATTATGTTTCAATGAGTTACTGTTCTATCTTTCTTAATTTTTTTCCTCCAATGTCTTAATTCTTGATTACTCAGAACTTGTGTTTCTCATGCTCTGACTTCCTTTAAGATTAAGCTATGGTATATCTCTCTTAATATTTTTATTTCAATATATTGATGTCTCATTACTCAAAATTTGCGTTTCTCATGCTCTGCCTTCCTTTGAACATTAAGTTATTGAATATTTTCTGTGTGTGTTGTCCTTTCATTGAAGCATCTGCAAGCCTCAGCTTCCACAAGGAAAGCCATTGTCAATGAATTCTCTAGCACTGACTCTATAAGCCCAATGGTAGTAAACCTTATAAATTTTTCACCTGCATACAAACACATTCAAAATACTATTACAGATTTATCCATCTACTTTCAATTTATTCATTGAATATCCTTTATCTTTTTGAGAGAGCCCTCTTAGACTTTAAAAGGCTAATTTCTAGTTGCAAGTGGTTTGAAATAGTTACTCCAAGTTGACCATTGAAGCAGCCCATCAGGACTCAATTTGGTGATAACAATACCTATCATGGTTGTGCTATACCTCATGTCATCTCCAAACTCTATGTTCCACTAGAGGTCCTTCTCCTCCAAGTCACTGAAGAGATCTCTATTCCCCATCATATGGATTGAGGCACCACTGTCTAGATACCACATGCATCCCATTGCAGTGCTGGCCATGCATGCAATGAGAGTAAAATCAAGCTCTAACTGTGAATCCAGTGCTTCACTCAGTGCAACTGCAAGCTCCTTCTTACTTTCCTTCTTCTATGGATAATTCAAAGCATAGTGCCCATAATCGTGACAGTGAATACATATGATCTTGGAAAAGTCTCTCTTGCCCTCTTCGCCTTGGGATTTCTTTCCCTTGGCCTTCTTTCTTTTTCCGGTCAATGCACAATCTTTTTCTTTGTTGGTGTTGGAGGTCCCATCTCTGGTGCTCCGCCTTATCTCTTCTATTCCAAATCTGATCATAGTCGCTCCCAATCTGGTACCTTCTCCCTCCTGTTCACAGAGTCTTGGTAACTATGCTAGCTCTTGGGAAGGCCTAGAAGTTCTGGGCTCACCAAGTCATCATCGGCTACGGTAACACCAACACTTCCAAGCGCATCTCGACATTGAGTGAACTTCACCAAGTATGTTGATACCGTCTCACCCTCCTCCTTCATATTTTTGAGCTTATCCTTCAATGCCAAATTCCTTTGGTCACTGCTGTTCTGAAATAGATCTGTCAATTCCTTCCACATAGCATATGGATTTTCCTTCCCATGTATACTCGAGACAATATGATCTCGAACTCCCTCTAACAAGGTCTTCCTTAGCTTTTCTACCTTCTTCTGTCATGCATCAAGAAGTTGGGCATCTACTACTGCAGGCTTGGGAATATCATTATCTATGAATTCCTTCAACCCATTGTCCTCCAACACTGCCTCCATCATGTCCTTCCATGCAATAAAATTCGAACTTCCCTCGAGTGCATATTCAAGTATCAAGCCATTGAAAGACATCTCGATCCGCTTCTAGCTCCAAAGAAAATATCTTCAAAATTGAATACTATTCAACACAATTTATCAATTTCTTCTCCACTATTGTGATTCCTAGTGCTCTGATACCATGTATAAAATATCTAACACATATATAATACCATGTATAAATTATATCAATGGATTCAATCCGATCATGCAATGTACTAAAACAATATACTAAATCCTTCTAGAATATTTGCATAATATAAAACATGATCGCTCAATCACATGCAAGTAAGAGAAATGAAATGATCAATTTCACAACACAAGATGTTCTTGGGGAAAGAACCTACTCAAAACCCCTCTATCATATATTGTACATAGTCAAATAATCATGAAACAATACAATGCTTTCTCACACCAAGAAAATCCTTCACTATCCTGACCGTCTCACTCTGATCTTGCTCAAAACTGTCTAGCAATTCTTAGGAAAAATTTACCAACACTTAGCCAATTCTCAACCCCTCCTTAGCCCAGCCTTGCTCACAAAATACCTAGGCAATTAATCCCTATAAAATAGGACAATAAACCTTCCTTGACTGTGCAATCCCTATGGATCCTTCCTTTGACTTTATAACTGCACCTAGGGAATTAGCTAAAATTACAACTGATAGTTTACTTGCCTTGAACCTTTGTATCAATTGGGTTGTCATTAGAATTTACATGCACACAACTATTAATAGTGAATCATCAGCTACTTGGTAGATCACTACTTGTGAATTAAATCTATTTTAATTCACTTGATCTTCCACTAGCTCATCAATCAGTTAGAACTAGTTAAACTGATTTTAACTCAATTGATTTGAGTTAACTGATTTCACTCACACCACACTAGTGCTACAATTGCAACTGAACCATGTAAATAATAGAATCACTCTACATTCCTATCCTTTGACCCTAAACTCGAAATTATTGAGCTAACTAAGTCTATCACACTTAGTTAACTATTACAAGTTGTTATGAGATAAGATTACACTTTAATTTTAATTTAATTAAGGATAATTAAATCAAAATCCTCACATGGTAACCATTTCTGGGTGCCATTTTCTAGATTTTGTTTATGGATGCCAATTTCACTGTTTCTTGTTGAAAATTTCAACACAACTAACATTTTCATTTTTGTTAAAATAATTGCGGAGAACACTTTGGCCTTAAACTTTGTAGAATCTCTTGTTGTTGAAAAATATTTGTGTTATATTGGAGTCATTGAAGATATTGATGATCGAAAAGGCTCCAAAGAAGTTGACAGGAAAATCCAGGCATCTTCTGGTAAAGCTAAAGGCAAAGACACTTTAGATCTAGAAATCTTGACCAAATCTCTAAAGCTACTCACGAACGAAGTATCAGAATTGAATAGATGGTCAAGCAATGCATCCACTATTAGCAATGCATATTTCAGGCCATCGTTCTTTAAAAATAACACTAATTCACAACCAAACAAAAATTCTCAGAGTTCTAACGTGGTGTTCAATATTGAATGCTTGGACATGGCTAATTTCTGCACTTTTCACCATGTGCAACATTCAAAAAACACTAGTAAAAAACAATGAAATTAATGACCAGGTGACTAAAAAAGTTAGTCACCGCAATTATTTCAAGTGAATTACTACTAAATTTGAGCAATTTTAAGTGATTGAACTAAAAATGACTAATTTATTCTAGGAATAAAATATACGACTAGATGATAAGTGACTAAACTAAAAGCAACTAACTTAAATTACTAATTTAATCTTGGGATAAAATATATGACTAGATAATAAGTGACTAAACTAAAAGCGACTAACTTAAATGACTAATTTAGTCTAGGATTAAAATATATGACTAGATAATAAGTGACAAAATTAATAACGATGAATGTAAATGACTATTATAGTCCAAGAATAAAAACATGATTAAATAACAAGTACAACAAGTATATGAATTAGTCATCTATGTCAATAATTTTTAATTGTGTAACTCCATAAATGGAAAATTTCAATTTTGATACAGAAATGTTACATTTCACTATAGGGGTCTCTGAATCCATCTGCAGTGTTAAAATTCTCTCAGCCGTGTACACTCTTTCCATAAAGTTGTTGATAAGTGCATGATAGTTCTCCAAGCAACAATGTTGGATACCATACCCCTCATTTACCTCAGAGCAATCAGACCCATGATTCCCCTTGCCACCACCGGCTCCTCCACCTTGACGACTTTGCTTTTGAACCATTGAATCCCCACCCCTGTTAGCCCCCCACTTACGTCCTCCACAACCCCCATGGGCACCCACACTAGTGAGTCGTGCACACCCCGCAGTATTGCCACCCTCGCATGGAGCATCCATGATTATTGTCGAGTCCACCACCCCCACAAAGCCATACATATGAAAAGTGCTTCGGTTGACCCTGCACAACCTTACTACTGATACCCATGCTTATTTTTCCTTCACCGATTGCATAATATTTCTATGTCTAGTGGGAAAAAGTATCATAGACTACTCATGAACAAGTGTTCACTTCAAAATCAAGTTTACTCCAAGTAACACACATGTAAAGACTACATGATGAGATATTATCTCTTGATGAGATGTGTAGTAGAAAAAAAAAGAAAAATACATTTAAATTGATTCTTAATAATATTATCTATATTTATATAAATTTCACTTCTTTATATCTAAAAATATTTTTAATATACATATTTTTTATTCCAAATATTTGACACACAAATCATATTTATTTTATACATTACTTAACACTAAGTTATAAAATATTTTTATCAATATACATATTTTTTTATTTTACACATCATCTATTTGGGCTAATAAAAAAGAGTCACACATAATCCTCTGTGAAAATAAAACTTAGGACTTGTGGGACCAAACAACCACACGTTAGAATACAACCACAAAGCTAACCACAAACTCAAAGCTAAACATAGATGATATTTTACCCAGCCACTCAAACTAAGCTCCAGAGGTCGTAAGGAAAACGTGGTTCTTTTAGTGAAATATAAACCATCGAATGGATAGACCGCCCATTTATATTCAAATTTTAGATGGTGCCATGACTGACTCGTTGATATTTTTAAAGGAATCTGAACCAAACTTTTCTTACATTGTTATGGGAATGGATGTACTCGATTGTCCGGGGGCTGTATTGTCTGGTTTTCATCAGCCGTCTATACCTTAGCGTCAGTACTAAGTGGTTTGGGCACAATTTGTTGAGTTTTCTTCAGAATTGAGGCGATTTCAACCAATTTCTAGGGTATTGATGGATTCCATGGATTTTCGCTCCATACCCTAGTGTTTTTTATTTAGAGTCAGCCATTCTGGGAGATTTTTTCCCCAAACGTTTAGTCGTTTTCTAGGGTAATTTCAAAAATAAAACATGGGAAAGGTTTAAGTCGAAAGAGTAGCGGCATACAGCCGAAAGTGCGGCAGGCTAGATAGTTCAAATCGATCTTTGGATTGATGACACTGGGAGTTGTAGTGAATCAATGGGTAAGATCTCTGTTTAAGACTTTAATATTTTTATCTTTCTGTTATGAAGAAAAATTAATTAATTTCTGCTAATCCGCCTGGTTTATGTCCATTCAAGGTATTAGAGAAATTAAAATACGTGTATTCTAATGTTGGTCAGATATGCCTGCTACCGATGAAATTTAGGAAGTTTTGGATTCCTGTTATATTCGATAATAAGATAAATACAATTTCTTGTTTAGGAAGAGTTGTGGTATTTTGTTCATTTATAATGTGTTAGCATTGTTGGTCATGCCAACACGGATACACATCCTTGGGGGATTTGAACCCATATCTGAGCAAGTAAAGTATTTTTTGGCCATAGTCTGCGCAATTGTGTTTATAACGTCATTGTTGCGGTATTTTTATCCATTTTCTGCAAAGTGAGGGGAATTTTATGTAACTTACAACTTACTAAATTTCAGCTACAAGTTTTCCAACTAGCACTGTCAAACCCAAACGATCTTGCAACTGTGACGAAATCTTCTTAGCGCTAGAGCATCTAGGATACATTGTAAACCTTTTAACTTCTAAGAATGTTGTAAATTCTAAAAATGGGTGCAAATTTGCCAGATTTGGCTCTGCAAGCCACTTGAATATACATATCCTTGTCCTGTAGACAACGGTTTCATAACCCCATATTAACTGTCTGTCTTACCAGAAATTTAACTAATTTCTGTCTATAGCATCCAAAAGAAAAATTATTTTTCATTTTGTACATGCAATTGAAAGAGCGGTTGTTCTCTTCTCTTATCATCAAAACAACCTTTTGCACATGGATTGCATGAATCTGTAACAAATTTGTGCAGATTTCTATCGGTTTGATGAAGTGGGTGAATATTCGAGACCGTCATCATTATGGAGAAAGTTGTTGGTATAATAATTTTTCGTTGAGTATTATGGATGCTACTCACTGATTGAGGTTGAGGGAGAAACTGAAATCATTCTCATATCATGGCTAACGGTCGAGGGTTTCATGGCATTTCAACCGCCTAACTATAGAAGGTAAATTGTTTTATTTTCCCTGGGTAGTTGTTAATACGTATTTGGTTACTAAGAATGAAAGGTAGTCATAGGGATGGGCTGGATCTTCTCCCCTCTCTTTTCTTGTATTCATATCTTCTATGTATTAGAGCTAGCAATTTCTCGGTGAAATGAATGCACATGAATCGATAGCTAAAACACGTCATCTCCCTCCTATAATTCATAGTCGTTCAAGACTGCTCGGTTAAGTAGCTAATTCATTGCCCTCCTGGTCTGGATCCTTTCCATTCTCTCCTATAACGAAAATGAAAGGAATTATTTGCTTTTGGGGGTGACCGATAGATGAGAAGTGCCTAGGTCAATATCTTGACCTATTGGGCTTGGGTTGGCCTTAATGAATGCTCCCCGAGATGGGAATCAATCAATATGAGAGGCATAATGAGTAAGTATGGAATGAACGGCTGGGTAGTGGGGGTGATGGCCCCGAATATTGGAGGGATAATCTACAACGAGGATAGGTAGGGATTTGATTTCCTTTTACTTAAATGTAGATGAAGTGGTTGTATATAGATGCAATTTTGTTGGTCCATAGTTAGATAATAGTATTTGATCCAGTGATATGTCCGACTGAAACATCTGATAGGTCTTGCCCTTCATAGGGATTCAACCCCCTCTATTTGTTTAGGGTCCCTCCTACTACTTTCCTCAAGAGAGAAGCTTAACGCTCCTCCACTAAGTTTATTCCTACCACCAATCGTTCTATCACTGGTTCCCATCAGCACTTTCAATCCCTAATCCTGCATTCGTCTCCCCACCCCCCCCCCCAAAAAATCCCTCCAACTTAATCTATTTTTTCCATGTCTCTATCCATTTAGCCAACTCCCCTACGAGGATCGAACTATAGCATGTTCCCAGCTAGCAAGACCAAGCCAGTAATACTAGCGAGCCAAATTCTACTTGTTCCTATATGATGTCACCATAAATATTCTACTTGTTCCTATATGATGTCACCATAAATATTTACTTGTTTCCATGAACAACAAAGAGAATAGATCTCTTTAACATATGATATCGTCATAAAGACGTTGACAAAGGCCCTGAATGGATTGGTTCTTTATTTCACGAGGAAAGCCAGAAGTGTAGCAACACAATTGGGTAGTGACACAATCGTTGGGTTGGCTGGGTTGGATATTAGTTCCTCACCTTAGCTCTAGGTAGGCAAGAGATATATTATAGCCAATTGTCCACCCAGTAGCCCTATTGAATGTTCGCTCTCACTGATAGCCACATAGATAGACCTTTCCTCATTCAATAAAAAATCTATCTATCCACGAGTTGGCTTTCAAGGAGGTGGGCAGGATATGAGGTCAACTATCCACCTAACTGTCTAAATGGATAAAAGGAGAAATGGATTTCAATAGGGCTAGGTTATATTCCCCTTCAGTGCCCTTAAGCTTGTGAGACCCAGGGAATAGAACTCGCGCCAGCTGCAAAGATTCTCATTGTTTTAGTTTATTTGGAAATTTTAATGCATATAATTGGGACACACAACAGTCGTTAGGTGTTTTTTAAGATACGTGCAATATGGAGAGTCACAAAAATTTCAGAAAAGCATCTACAGAATTTGTGACTGTGGCATATTAAAACAGCAAGGAAAACAAAAAAATTAAAGACAAAGTATAAATGTAAATGTCACGTTAAGCGTGTATGACCTTTTGGCCATGTTCCACACCATTTGAGAGGTCATAGATGAGGAAGGTCACCTCCAGGAGTTCTACAGAAATTTTGGAGAGCCCATCAACAGTGGAATTGAGTTCATGCAGCATATGTGTGAAAGAGATCCCTTCAAATGAGACAATAGTGTACTTTATGTATTGAAGATTATAGTGAAGGTAGATGTTCTTGATTTGGATTTTATTGTTTCCTCAGTAGATGGCAAGCCTCAAATCCCCCATGGACCATTACTTGATTGTTCTTAACAATTTTTAATGAAAAAAACTGTAGCAAGCTGCACAATGCAATAAATTATGAATGGTTTTTTGTACCTTGCCTAAGAGTGATACCATATGGTTACATCATGTGATTGAGTGATAAATAAAACCACACTAACACAACATTGTGTTAGGTGCCCTTAAGCTGCTCTGTAAGAGAGCACATGATCAGGATGCACCTCCTCTATGGCTTGTGATCAACTTTATGTTTCATGCATAATTTTACCACTAAACCTATTGTGATCTCTAGAAGGATGTTTCGAGTGTTGAAGATAAATTTGTTCCTAGCCTACCAAATATTGTTTACCAAAATAGTGGGGATGCCCATGGAAGAAGTTGTCTTTATTTTCCAACCATGTCATGAGATTTTCTACCAAACTTGTGGAAGACCACGAGCCATTTATATGCAATTATGACACTACTATGTTGGTTACTTGCATTGTGTATGCATAGGAGATAATTAAGTGTGCAATGCTCTTTGATGAATATTCGCATTAATAGTAGAAAATAGGACCTTCCTAATTCATCTTCATGAGATTGTCCCAAGTTAAAAGTTTGTTATTTAATGCTAGCCAAAGTGTAGTTTTATATTTTAGGGGTGCTTGTATTTTTTGTAGATTTTTCCCCAGTAAATAGGGAATCAATGTGAGACTCGTAGCCCAATTTTGTACTGAAGTCCCCATTCTTGGGATTTTTTGACAATAACAGCTTAACATTGATCTCCTTCCAAAGTTTGATGAGATTTGTAGTGAGGGAATTGAAACATGTTTCCCATTCTACAACATCTTGTCCTATAAGGTGCAAATTTGTGAAAGTTTTCCATCTTGTAGGCCCCCATGCCAAGGGGGATTGCGCTTTTGAATTTGTGAGGACATAACACCACTTTTAATTTAAGTGCTTGGTGAACTTGTTTGATAATATATATGTATCAACTAATCCCATGCATGGATCTAGTCCTAGCTTCACACTTACACGATTACCAATTTGTGATGCAGACCATTCTCCAATGAGAGGGAAGGCTAGTATGAAGTATTCTATACATTTGATCCCTTTCTAGATTTCCTTGGTTAGTAGATATAGTCCACGAATGTGGAGGATGGGAGATATTTGGATTTGAGAGCTTTCCCCTAGAGGGATGTGTTAAAAATTAGCTGCCAAAGGTTCTAGGTTACTAGTGCTTTGCTGAAGAGAACAATATTTCTGAACCCCCAACTGCCAATTTTTTTGGGAGAACAAGTCTATCCCATTTTACTAGGGGATGATTCTGTTGCGTCCTTTTCTAGGCCAAAGGAAATTTATACAAGCCTTTTAAATATATATATATATATATATATATATATATATATATATATATATATATATATATATATATATATATATTATAGGAAATTTATACAAGTCTTTTAAATTTTTAGCTTTTTTTTTTTATATATATAGAATAATTTTTTTGTTAATAAACTCTCCATTTATTTTTTTTGAAGAAATATATATATATATATATATATATATATATATATATATATATATATATAATTTTTTATATATATATATATATATATTCTTTTTTGAAGAAAAAATCATATTTTTATTCAACTTGAAAACATGGAAAAAATTACATTTTTCAAATGCACGAGGGTATTACAGTCACATTAGCCAAAAGGCCTACAAAAAACAAGAGCTCAAAACTCCATAGTTCACATTCCTCCAATCGAATGTCCATGAAACATATTTAAAAAATTGGGCATAGGCTTCCTAGATAGCCCCCCCAAAATCCCAAAAAACAATAGAGAAATAAAATCCTAGGCCAAAGTTTGAGGAAAACTAAGAGGATAAGCACGTAGGCTTGCCAAAACCTAGAAGGAGCAACAAAGAAATTTAAACCTATTATGTTGTGAAACCAAAACTTCAAAAGAGAAGAAAAGAGATATCAACACCTTAGAAATAAGCCACTTCGAGGGGGCAACCTCCAATACATTACATGAATGAAAAATTCTTGGATGATTCAAATTACAAAACCTCCTTTCTATATATAGGAGTCCATGGGCCACAATGTAATCCTAGTGGGGCCACAATGTAATCCTAGCCGACCTAACAATAATAATTTAAGGGCACAATAATAACAATATGGGGGTTACAACGGTACAATAATAACAATAAGGGGGTTACACTAACAACAATAAGGGACTATACTAGTAATATAGGGACCTAACATGCCCCTCTCCCTCAAAAAAGTGTTGTCCTCAACGCTTGAGTAGCTCTGGGTGCTTTTGTATAAAATTCTCATCCTCCCATGTAGAATCTTCAGTGGGTAAGTTCTTCCACTTGATGAGATACTCTGAAATTGATCGATTCCGTAGCTGTCGAGTTCTTGTTTCCATTACCGCTTCAGGTTCCAATATGATTTTTCCTTCCTCATCAAGTTCTGGCAATATTGTTTGAACTGGAATATTTTCACCTATAACCTTCTTTAAGCATGAAACATGGAAAATTGGATGCACTTGTGAAGAAGCAGGAAGCTCCAATTTGTATGCCATAGTACCAATCTTTTACAACACCTTGTAAGGACCATAGTACTTTGGCGATAATTTATTATCCTTCTTAGCTTGCTTGAGGGACATTTTTTGTATGGTTGTAGCCGTAAAAATACCCAATCTCCTACATCAAAACTTCTCTCGCTGCGATGTTGATCTGCCTGTTGTTTCATTCGATTTTGTGCCAAATTCGGGTTATCCTTTAAGAGTTGGAGAACTTCTTGCTGATGCTCGATGTGATCTTCCACTGCTTGAACCTTCGAATTTTCCCTTAAAGATGATGTGATGGATGGTGGATGATATCCATAAAGTACCATAAATGGGGTCATTTTTGCTGCAGTATGGAAGGAAGTGTTATACCACCATTCAGCAAGACGTAACCACTTGACCCATTGTGTTTGTTTATCAGATACAAAACAACGAAGATATCCTTCCAAACATTTATTTACGATCTCAGTTTGACCATCAGATTGAGGATGATAAGATGAGCTATGAGCTAATTGAGTACCCAAACGAGAAAATAACTCCGTCCAAAAATTTCCAGTAAAAATGGGATCTCTGTCGCTCACAATAACCCTTGGGCTTCCATGTAGCTTTTGAATTGTGTCCATAAATGTAGTAACAACTGTACTTGCTTTAAATGGATGAGATAATGCACAAAAGTGTGCATACTTGGTAAGTCTATCAACTACCACCATGATGACACTCTTTCCTTCGAATTTAGGTAAACTTGTGATAAAATCCATTGAAATATCCTCCCAATGTTGACTTGGAATAGATAAAGGCTGTAGAAGACCTGAGGTCTTAATTGTCTCAACTTTATTCTGCTGGAAAACCAAACATTCCACCACAAAATTTTGAATATCAGATTTAAGGTCATCCCAAAAAAATTCCTTCTTCACCCTGTGGTAAGTTTTTAAAAATACTGAGTGTCCTCCTAACGGAGAAGTGTGAAATTCCAAAAGAATCTTTTGTTTTAGTTGGGAATTCTTACAAAGATACAAGTGATCTGTGTACCATAAGGAATCATTTTTCCAACTAAATGTATCAGATGTACTAGGATCTTGCTACAACTTTTGAATGAGTGTCCACACTTCTTCTTCCTTCTTCCATTCATCTCTTGCTTCGGTTATCTAATCCAGTTGGATAATAGAAATGGCACAAAGAAATGCTTCCACCTCTTCATTCTTTCTTGAGAGTGCATCTGCAACAACATTTAACTTCCCTTTCTTGTAGATTATTTCAAAGTCATAACCCAACATCTTTGTGACCCATTTTTTATGCTCTTCTAAAGATAGTATTTGTTCCAAAAAGTGTTTAAGACTATCGTGATCAGTTTTTACCTTGAAGTGTCTTCCCATTAGGTAAGTTCTCCATTTCTTTAGTGCATGCAATATTGCTAACATTTACTTCTCATAAATAGGTTTTTGTAAATACTTTCCTTTGATTGGACGACTTTCAAAAGCAATGGGTCTTCCTTCCTGCATTAAAACTGCACCAATTCCATTTCCTGAGGAATCACATTCCACAATAAAGGTTTTTGTGAAGTCTGGCGTAGCTAAGACCGGTGCTAGGCACATTGCCTCTTTAAGATGTTCAAAGGCCTTAGTTGCTTCAGGAGTCCATGAAAATTCATCTTTATTCAATAATGTTGTTAGAGGTGCTGCTATTCTCCCATAATTCTTAACAAACTTGCGATAATACCCTGTTAACCCGAGAAATCCTCGCAACTTTTTTATGGTTGTGGGGACTTTCCATTCCTTAATGGCTTTAATTTTGTTAGGGTCTACTTTAACACCCTCGTGAGATACAATATGACCTAGATATTCCACCTCTTGTACTCCAAAGAAACATTTGGATTTTTTTGCATATAATTGTTTCTCCTGCAATAGTTTGAGCACCCTTTCAACATGTTCAACATTATCCTTCCAAGACCTGCTGTAGATTAGTATATCATCAAAAAATACTAGCACAAATTTTCCAAGGAAGGGTTTGAAAATGGAATTCATCAACCCTTGAATGTAGAAGGTGCATTGGTAAGACCAAAAGGCATGACCAAAAATTCATAATGACCCTCATGAGTTCGAAATGCTGTTTTTGGAATATCTTCAGTCTTCATTCTAATTTGATGACATCCTGAACGAAGATCCAACTTGGTAAAATAAATTGCTCCATGTAATTCATCCAATAATTCATCAATCACAGGAATGGGAAATTTATCTTTAATGGTGAGCTTATTGAGCTCCCTATAATCGGGACACATGCACCATGATCCATCCTTCTTGTGTACCAATACTATAGGAGCAGAGAAAGAACTTTGACTAGGTTGAATTATACCCGCCTCTAACATTTCTGCAATCATACGTTCAATTTCGCTCTTTTGGACATAAGGATATCTATAAGGCCTGATGTTTGGAGGAACACTTCCCGGAATCAAATGAATAGCATGATCATGATCATGAATAGGTGGGAGTCCTTTGGGAGTTTCAAACACCTTGGAATGATTGTCCAAGACTTTTTGGAGATCTGGAGAAATAGATGATTTTGATGTTGGAACTTCTAGTGAGCATAATTGTGCAATTACGCCTCGTTGTTCTTTATTCAGAAGCTTTGTCATGACATTAGAGCTTATTATCTTTCCTGGCTTCCCTGCGATACCCCGTAATTCGATTTCCTTTCCTTTCGAAAAAAATTTCAAGAAAAGTTCTTGAAAATTAAAAGCTATCGTCCCCAAAGATTGTAACCATTGTACTCCTAGTACAACATCAACACCTCCCATAGGAATGGAAAGCATTGGACTATTCAATACATATTCCCCCATGATTAGCTTGATATTATGGCATTTTCTAGAGCAATTTATAGTTCCTCCATTTGCAACCATCACTTGACATTCTGGTGTTGGGTATAGGAAACAATTCAATTCCTTGGCTACCTTGCAATGAATAAAATTATGGGTACTACCTGAATCAATCAACACTATTACCTTTTTATTCTTGATATTTCCTTCTATCTTGAGAGTTTGTGGAGTGGTAATTCCTACCAATGCATTACACGATATGGTCGGACTCATTTCTTCCTTTTCTAGGGCTTGTTCCTGGTGTATATCCTCTTCTTTTGAAGATTCTTGTTCATTTTCTTCTTCCTCTTCACAATCTATGTAAAATAATTTCTTCTCAGCACACTTATGACCTTTAGTGTATTTGCTATCACAACTGTAGCAAAGCCCTTTTGCTCTTTTTTCTTCCAATTGTTGTGGTGTCAACCTTGTAGGTTGTGGAAATCTAGGCGTAGCAACACTTCCTTCTTTATAGAATTGAGTGGTAGGCTTCCTTGTCGCCATAATTTTACATTCAACTTTTCTTGCCAACCTAAATGCCTTCTCCAATGAATGAGGTTCCAAAACACGAACTTCATGTTGGATGTTATCCTTTAAAGTGCCTATGAAGAGATCAATCCTGTGTTCCTCTGGAATATCAGTTACCCTTATATTCAATTTTTGGAAGTCCTCAATGTGCCCCCCCACTAAACCCTTTTGTTTGAGATTTATCAATTGGCTAAAGAAGGTGTTGCTCTTTGTATCCTCATAATGTGCTATCATTTCCTCCGTAAAAATTGACCAAGTGACAATTTTTTTATGGGAGCAAAGCCATCGATACCATACAAATGTATTTTGTTCTAGATGTAAAGTTGCAATGCGTACCTTTTGTGTGTTTTGCACATTATTGAGATCAAAATATTGCTCCATCTATAGTATCCATGTTACAGGATCCTTGCCATCAAAATTCCTCATATCCATCTTTGGAATATGGTGGTTCTTCCTACCAACATTAGATTTTATGAAATCGCAATTATCATTTATTTTGTTCTCATCATGATTTTCCTCTACTATCTTTTCACCATTAGGAAAAATTTGTTGTATCAACTTTGTTAAACCTTCCATGTCTGCTTTTAGATCATTCTTCATGTTTTCCATTTTTTTCATCGATCTTAGCTTCCATGTCATCCATCTTAGCTTCCATGCCAACTTCCATGCCATCCATATTAGCTTCCAAACCATTCATCTTAGCTTCCACACCTTTCTTTAAACCATCCATCTTAGGTTCCATGCCTTTCTTCACAACTTCCATTTCATTTTTTGTTGCTCTTTGCGATAGCGAAATTTGGTGCACTTGCTCATGGACTTTTGATATCTCATGTTGCATTTCTTCATCTTCATGAGTCATAGTAGAGCCTTATGAAGGCTTAATGGGCATTGAATTCTTTTTAGGAGGCATTTTAGAACCCAGTACTAATAGCTATGCTCAATAGGCCTTTGGAATCAACTAGAACTGATTTTTCAAACAAGACTTATGCAATTTGAAAAAAATGCACACTTTTTTCTTGATTTTGAGGAGCTAGATATTGAAACTGAATTATCTCTGTGATTTCAGATGTTAAATATCTGAAATTTGGCCCTAAACTCACCCTTTGAATCTTCTTTTGAATGCCACAGGTTTGACCTGATTTGGATTCTTCAAGGCAAAGTTATATGCAATATCCCACAATGACCCAATTATGGACTAGTTCAATATAGCGAATTTGTACGACTTGCTGCATGTCACTGTTTCCTTCTTTGGCTCTAAAATTGATAGAAAAGAAACTACAGTCTATGTACTTGTAGCCACTTTTTACAGAATTCCAATCTGATGCTCAGAGAGAGAGAGTTATGAAGGTTTTCCCATGATAACCTCTTTGAGATGAAATTTAGGAGCCTGAAAAAGACCTAACTTCCACAGATCATATCTCCGAAAATATTGTGAACCAAGCTCTGAAATTTTGCAACGATGTTCATCAATATTTTAGCTTCGCTCTATAAAAAATTCAGCTTCTGAAATTTCATAGAACAAAAGTTATAGCGCAAAATCCGCGATGCCCTATTTAGGTTAAATTTAGGAGCCTGCAAAAAGCCCTAACTTCCACAAGTCATATCTCTGAAAATATTTCGAACCAAGATCTGAAATTTTGCAACGATGTTCCTTAGGATTTCGGTTTCACACTCTCAAAATTTCAGCTTCTGACCCTTCGTAGAAACAAAGTTAGAGTGAAAATTCCACGATGACCTGTTTGGGCTAGAAAAACCCTAGAATCCAAAGCTCTGATACCAAATGTTGTGAAACCAGCTCCAAAAATAGAAGAAAAGAGATGCCAATGCCTTAGAAATAAGCCACTTCAAGGGGGAAACGTCCAATACATTACATGAATGAACAATTATTGGATGATACAAATTAGAAAACCTCCTTTCTATATATAGGAGTCCATAGGGCCACAATGTAATCCTAGTGGGGCCACAATGTAATCCTAGCCGACCTAACAATAATAATTTAAGGGCACAATAATAACAATATGGGGGTTACAAGGGTACAATAATAACAATAAGGGGGTTACACTAACAAGAATAATGGACTATACTAGTAATATAGGGACCTAACATGGGAAGCATTGAACCCAATGTCCAACAATCTCCCCCCCCAACACGAGCTGGGTGAGTTTCGAACTCGAGACCTGTCGCTCTGATACCACTTGTTGGAATCATGATTGGCGTTAGAAAAAAACCCGCAGGGGTTAGTCTCCACTATAATTACCAGAGTTAGGATCCACGAGAGGCAGTTATTCCATGTCGCGAAACACATGGGGAGCGTTGAACCGAATGTCCAACAGTATCTATTGGATCTGCTCTTTTGCTCCTCTCGCACTGCTAAAAAAACTCTGATACCATGTGAAAAAGTGTATTACTCGGAATCCTACTATAGAAATTGATGCGAAATATTATATTTGTTAATTCCTTTAAACAAATTATTTACAATTTTCTATTGTAAACAATGAAATCTCATACATTATAGCCCTCACAAATTAGCTATGGAAAAATACAAGTGTTGAAACAAGATCTGAACAAGAGTAAATCATAGAAACATCTAAAAGTTTTTTTTGGCCTAATGTCCCCAGAAAAACCCAAAGTGGGAAAACCAATGCAACATCTGAGGGTTTATATATTATGTAGTAAATTATGAGTACACATATATGATTTTTGAATCTGAACAATTATAGAGAGAAATCTAATAAGCAAAATCTTATGAGAAAAATATCACTTTTCCATGGGAATTCGACACTGACCTACACCTGAACTGAGTTGCTTTGTGCTGCCTCTATGTAGTCGCTACGTCACCCATGCAGTATGTGCATCACAGCTAAAGTTGCTCTCTATCTGTGTATTGGATTTCTTTGCTGGCCGAAAACTGGAATCTTCTGGCCTCCGAAAACTTCCTCTGGGAACTCAAACTGACCCTCTGTTGTCTCCTCACTAGAAAATGGAACTCCTCTGCATCTCTTCGTATTCCCAGCGTAGCCTTTGTGTCGCTGGCTCTGTGCAGCTGTTTGTGGCTTCTATTGCCTCCTCTACTATGCAATCTTTGGAATAATAATCCTTCCAACCATAATTACTACCCCTCTCTGTAAATATCTCTTGATCAATTTTCTATATGAGCACTGCTCACTTTAGAATTTCAATCTCTTGATCCTCTTTGTGTGTGTTTTCCAAATGATCCATCAAGTCCTTCTTATAATATTCTTGTTGGGACTTCAACACCCGAGATTAAATTTTTAATCAACAACTAAGATTAACTTTTGACTTGATATTCTTCTTCCCTAGAAGATTCACACTCTTTTTTATTAATACCCTTTAAGTTTATTTTCCTAAGTTTAGACTTAGGGTCCCATTAAAAATTTTAATTACTTTAATACAACACACAATGAGTGGAATTTTCAAAAACGATTTCGGGGTTATCTAGAATACATGTTCTTAAGCCTTCCTACAAATTTTGAGACTTAGAGCACATCTGATGCTACCCAAAATCAAAACCTTGTAGGCATACTGAACCTTAGTGAGGATTGCTACAGGATTTACACACTTTTAGTTGGTTCATGGTCTCGAAGCGATCCTCCCAATCGAATGCGAGATTCCATCACTCAAAATAGCTATCATAATTATTCTTGCCACTTATAGAGAATAGGAACGTCTTTTACATTTGACCTGTTTGTATGGGACTCAACGCAATGCTACTATAGCTAATTAAGCTCAAAAAAGAAGTATGAAGGCGCAATACGACAAAAGTGTTAAGCGCCGTATCTTCTCAGAAGGATACCTTTTCATTTTGTATGACCAACAAGATCATAAGTTAAGTTCAGGAAAGTTCCAACCAAAGGGGTTAGGCCCATATATTGTCATGAATGTCCTTGACAAAGGATCCTACGAGTTAGTTGACTTCGATGAAGTCCCTTTAGCACAACCTAGGAATGGGTTATACCGCAAAAAATATTATGCTTGATCTCATGTGTAGTACACTATGTATATATTTTTTATAGGAATGTAGAGTGTGTTTTAAGTGTGTCTCTTTAGAGTTTCCTATGGTTTCTGTTGATCCTTTTATGTTTGGTTTGCAGATGTCATCATCCATTCAACCATACATTAGTTATGTTGATGGTGCTAGTCTTATAGAATCTATCCTTCGCAGTGTGAGATATATTTTCTCCAAATGATGAGTTAGGGAGTCTAAAAGGGATTTGTATCAGTCTGTCTACCAACAACATTGTTGAATATAACATATTGGTTTGGTTACTGTCTGATGCTATATTATCCGCCATTTAGTCATCAAACTTGACTCACAACTTGTGGTACTACAATTGGCCAATGTATATTCAGTCAGAAGTCCCACCATCTTATGCACGTTTCTAAGGGTTCTCCTTTTAGAAATACATTTCGACTTCATCTGATACAAACATATTTCTAGTAATCTAAATACACTAGCGGATGCGCTAGCTAATAATATTTTAGATATACATTTGCAACGAATGTAAATAGTTTTCAATATGCATAAAATCAATTGACAACAAAAATAGTAACATATAAACACTGAATATATATATATAGTTTTGGTTTTGCAAATTTTTTGTCTGAGACATAGATGACCACACAACCTATATCAAAAACTATATGAAAATATAACTATGAACCTAAATAGACTAATAGTGCTCATGATAATATGCTATTGCCCGATCCATCTTTTGCAGTAGTTGACTAATACATCTAGGCACTTTGATAGAGTATCGCTGGAGTTGCATAGGGATCTGATCGACCACGGTCTCATCAATCCCGCATGTCAAGCCCTCCATGTGGCGCTCCACCTCTTCTAGGGTCTCTGCTACATAGAGATCCTACAGTGCATCCCATCCTACTGCAATAACCTGTGCTGGTACTGTAGCCTCCTGTGGCTCTCCTACACGACAAAGATATGAGGCTCCTAGAGGTCGAACAAGTCCAACATCTGCATGAAAAAAATCAATAGTTTAATCTCAGAAACATCAAAAAACACAAAAAATAATTGCAAAAATTTTCTTACAAACTTTAAAAATTGTTAAAATGTCTTACCCATAGCACCCCATTTCTTACCCTCGAGAAGTATGAGCTTAGGTGATCCGGATTTATGCAGGAACGCAACAGAATAAACACATAACCATAAATACAGAGATGCAGCGGAAATAACACTTCATTTCATTAATATCAAAGAACTGGAATTTGCTTACAGACAGAATGGAAATAAAACTAGCTAGGGCACTGGTAGCTATCTCTGAGAAGAGATGTGGCGGCTACAGGCCTCTGAACTGAGTTACAATGAGGCTCGAGGGCCTATTTATGATTGAGAAACAATGGAGAACCCTAAACATCCCAAAAACCTAACCCTAGGAGATGAAGCGCCACAACTATGGGCCCCGTTTGGGTAAATTGGTGTTTCAACTTCCCAGGGACGTAACTTTGGCATCCTATCTCCGTTTGACGCACATGATACATCATTAGAAAGCTCTATCCGAGGACTACAACTGTCGGGACGAAATGGATGATCCATTTCGTTGGTAGTCCTGTACCCAAAAAACGTCGTTTAGGGCCTCAAAACGGCTCCGGAAGTTCAGGACCCAAAAAACTGCTAAAAATAGTAAGTTATGCCGAAACTGAAAAACTGAAAGAGACAATGGTGGGGGCCCAAGTGGAATAGGCGGGTGGCCACCAATATCCACCTGGATCATTAGGGTCATCATGGAAATATGCTAGGATGATCCTCAATCATAATTAACTATTTACACAACCATATGAAGAAGGATAGTGTGAAACTTTCCACCGATGGACCTGCATGTTGTGCCATAAGGTCTATCCACCTCCAAATCCATGGTATCCTCAAATCAATGGCCTCAAGCGTGATTTTCTGAGGCTATAGGAATGGAATCTGCTCCCAGGTAAAAGAAATAAAGATTGAACCATAGCCAAAGTTTTTTAGTTTTCCTTCTTTTTCTTTTGACAGTTGCTCCTTCATGTTGACTAATACCCCCTCACTCCAATTGAATGTTTTCGGCTCCAGACACTCTAAACCATACTACATGTATGATTTTCTAGCTACGTGAAGATTGAGCTACCATCTAATCTAGCGATAACGAAAAGGATTGTTCTTAGAGTAAGATGAGTTACATATCTGATGTTGATCTTCCCATCTCTAGTTAGTTGTGCTCGACGTATAAAATGAGTGGAAATGTAATCCTTTACTGACTCTCCTCCACTTCTCCCTCCAAAGAGAGAGATGGGGGCACCCCTCGTGGAAAAACATGTCAAAAAGTATATGTCTTCCCCTTTGATATCAAGTATATGTTCCCCTAACCTGAATTGATGTGCCTGTACATCCCATGAATGAACTAGGAACTTAAGTAATTCCATCTATTGCCTCATACTGGGTAACCGGAAGAATTTCAACAAACCACAGTTTTTGAGTGCCTGAATGGTGGTAGGATTTTTTCTACATTAAATTCATGTTCTTCATGTTCTATTTCTCTCCACATAAAGGCTATTTTGTGCTTATGAGTACCTAAAAATTCAATAAGAGACTCATTAGGATCATTTTCATGCAAAAAACCTGAAATTTTTTTAGAACAACTAGAAATTTTAACTAAAGAATTGTGCCCAATTATACCCCAGAAGGGATGGCATAGTGTTACACCCCTCCCTGGAGTGAAATGTTTCCCTGGTGCAACATATTTTTTGACAGGAAGGGCATCCATTGGTCATAGGGAGAATTTTTAGAACCCCATGGCTCTCAAAAATCCATAAAACATGCATGAAATAAGAAAGAGATCATGAATTGAAAGAGAAAAGTCTTAGATCCTACCTAGAAATGACGAAACAGGAAATGATCCACCAGATTGACTGCAATAAACAACAGAAGATCGAGAGGTTTTTTTCCCATTATTTTATCATATTTAATGTTTTGAACTAGTAATTTTTCAATTTTATCATGAAACATGTATGTTTGATCCTTTTTGTG
The DNA here is from genome assembly GCA_034641835.2 of Pinus albicaulis. NCBI lineage: Eukaryota > Viridiplantae > Streptophyta > Pinopsida > Pinales > Pinaceae > Pinus > Pinus albicaulis. The sequence continues at coordinate 498,098,849 of CM076576.1, forward strand.
GAGTTTTGAGCAGGTCGATAGTTGTTTAACATATTTTGTCATGTTTTCACAGATCATTTTAACAAAGGATTATAGTTGTATCACTTTTTCAGACTCCATAAAATCACAAAAAAGTGACACCTTGGGGTCCTCTTTTAGCTCTTTTTCAGACTCCCAAAATATGAAAATATTGTGTAACACTTGTATTTTCGAATTTTTTAAAGTAAATGAAAAGACGTATACTCAGTATAAGTTTAATCCTTTTCCAGACTGAGATATACTATTTACAAAAAAATGAATACCTTAGTTGAAATGGCTAAGAGGTTCTCTTGAGTATTATTTTCTTCCTTTCCAGACTTGAGGGACTATCTACGAAAAGGAACATCTAGATTTTTCTTTTTCACCTATTTTTCAAACTCTCTAAACATGAAAAATATGTCGAGTTTTACCTTCACTAGACTCATTAAAATATCAAACAACGATGGAGTTGTCGAACATGAAAAATTCGAACCACTCCTTCTCAGGGTTTGTTAAAAATACTTGGAGGGATTCATCTGAAGGATGAACTTACAGATCAAGCATATGTTATCCTCATAAAGTTTTTTAAAAAATAAAGAGGTACTGACCAGTATGGTTGGGGAAATTAGGAAAATAAGGTACTCTATTTTATAATGGCAGCGAGTCACTCTTGAACACAACACTCTTCCACTTCATCTCCATGGTTGTTGGGTTGGGTAATATGCTTGTATTTGGGTTATCATACCATTTTCAAAGCCTCCGTTTTTCATTTTTGGGTCAATGCTTCCAAATCTATTCAATGTCTTAACTGTGTTCAAGAGAAGTCATTCAGTCAATATCTACTACGATACTCTTAAGCCTTTATTCCATGTCTTCCATTCATGATCCAGTTCCATATTATCAGTATTATGTCTCAAATCATGATACCCGTTTCGTTTCGTTAATGGGGGATACATCAAGGAACTCCTACGACGAGTCACTTCCTGTCGACATCAACTCATTATCCAGGAAGCCGACTTAGAAACACCCTTTGGTACCTTAGCACTTGCATACATTAATGACAAGTTTCCTCGCTCTCGATGATAGGTTTACATCATTGGACTTCGACCGAAATATTTTGTGTGGTGGTCGACTTTAACTCATTCAAACCATACAGATTTTAGTGTAGTACCTTGAGATTCATTAACACCATTGGTGGTTTCTCTCGTGCCTATTAACGACTAACATCATTTGTAGGTGATCAGATGGTGTTTACCATGTTCGAATCCAACTCTTTGATTCACTTGGTTATAATCGTACATTGGATGATCATGTGGACAAGATATAAGACCCTAGATCTAGCTTCATCCATATGGGCTGCAATTTCAAGATAAATTCAAGATGACAATGTATGATGCCTATGGTCATTAAGAAAATCATCCAGTCATAAGTCTGCCATTTTTCATCATTGGACATGTATTTTTATCATTTTGCATGTAATTTTAGCTTATGTGGTGAGTATGGATATGCCTCCCTCAACAAATATTACATGATGTAAATTTATTGTAACAGAAAATGATCTTGCTGGTTTTTCTTAATCTTGACTTGTCATAAGGTAAATCACTTTAGTCATCAGTTACCATTCTTGACTTTGTGCTTTAGGGGGAAATATATTGTAGGAAATTTGTTCACACCTAGTTAGTTGGCCTACAAACTGGATCAATAAACATCTTTTTACCCCTTAACATCATCATGACACAAATCCCTATGCATGAAACTCTCATATCCTAGAGTTTCTGCTTGAAAACACCTTTTTTCAGTCATTTTAAGAACCAACGCTCCCTGGTCTCCTACTGGGAAGTGTTCACCTATAGGTTTCTCCATAGTGGCCTGCGTTGATCACCTACATGTTTCTCCACTATGCACCTGCGTTGGTTCTCAAAATTCGGGAAAAAGAGAGAAATTTTGGAAGCCTATTTTTCCAGAAGCTTCCAAAGTTTGTTACAACCATTTACCTAAGTTAAAACATTCATATCCTATCCTTTCCTACCTTGGATTTTCCATCCCTTATCCTTTGATCCCATCCTCCCATCAAGAGTGGATCTCAAGCCCTATATTGGTAATTGGATAATAAATCCCAACTTACCCTCCTATTCTATATATTTGTGGCCATCCAAAAGCTAGAGGTTAAATTTTGGAGATAGAATTATACCCTTATGTTGTTGCTATAAAGAGTTAACATTCAATGCATTAGGGTGATTAGAGGTGCACTGTTGTGACAAATAAGGAACAAATAATCTTGGAGAATTGGAGACTTCAAGCAAGGAAAGGATTGAAGAATATGTTTGATCAAATGTAGGCTTCATCCCATTATCTATTTACTTTAAGGAAAACAATAGCTACTTTTTCCTTCTGTTGTTCTAGACTAAGCCACCTAGTCTAGGGAAGAGACTTATGTCCACATTCATATATTCCATATAACATAAACCATGAGGTATTTTGAATTCCCTACAAGTGTAATTAGGGGGAAAAATTGTATCCATAGAAGTTGAATTAATTTGCAGACCCTTACATTATAACCTTCTATTGGGTCGCATGTGGGTTTACGCTATGGTGAATTTCGTTTCAACTTATTTCCATGTGATTTTTTCCCTCATAAGGGTGAAATTATGGCCATTGACCAACTCACCTTCATCACCTCTGATTCTCATGTTGCAATAATTTTCCCTCTCGTAGGGAAAACTCTATGCTCTTATCAGCATGTCGGAGTTGGCTTGCTTAAAGATTCCTCACTTTTGGGAACCTTTTCACTTCCTCCTCCTTCATTTCTCGATATCTCACCTTTAGTTGCTTATATCAACATGATATCATCTTCTACTATCTTAGAATATCCATGGATAGTACTAGATGAAACTGATATCAACAATTTTGGCGACCGGATATCACTTAGCCCCATTGAGCTTGATTACGAGGCCATCTATTCGGTTTGTGCAACTTGTTCAGATACATTTTTGTCGATTAATTCGGTTGATAGATCACTAGATTCTGTCATGTATTATGATCTATTTTCTCATGTATTCCCTATCGATGAGAGCATCATGGAGATCATGATGCAAGATGACGCGTCGTGGGACAATCATCACCTCTCGAATATCGAAGAGACAATACCTCTTGACATCTCTATTAAACTAGGTATTGTAAAAAATATACACATCGATGCATCTTGTTCTCCTGATGAGATTAAGATCTATAAAGCCTTGTTTCAGGAGTTTCGAGATCTATTTTCCTGGACCTATGAAGAAATTCTAGGGAATGACCCAAATATAGTAGTGCACGATATTATAACGTATCCTGAAGCTAAACCAATCTAACAACTCCTTCATATATTCCATCCCAAGAAGGTTGCAATCAAAACTGAGGTCGAAAAAATTCTACATGTTGGCTTCATATATCCCATCCCTTTAACTTATTGGGTGTTAAATGTAGTCACTATCACGAAGAAACAGGGGAAAATCTGAGTATGCGTTGATTATTGGGATGTAAACCGTGTTTTTCCCAAGGAAAATTATCTGACCCTGTTTATCGATCATATTATTTACGATTGTGTCAATTGTGAAATATATTCGTTCATGGATGGCTTCTTTGGCTACAATCAAATCAACATTCTCCCAACAGATCAACCTAAAACTGCATTTATTTGATCATGTGGTACTTTTGCTTATTGGAAAATTCCTTTCAGTTTCAGAACTGTGGGGTTACATTTGAGCGAGTTGTGGATTATAATTTCCATGATATTAATAATATTGTGTAACCTTATTTGGATGATCTCCCTGCTCATTCTAAACATCAGGCTCATCACCCGATGCATCTTAGGGCCATTTTCTTACGGTGTAGAAATTATAATATTAGGCTTAATCCACAAAAATGTGTGTTTTGCGTTAGTTCTGGATGAATTCTTGGTTTTGTAATTTCAAAACACGAAATTCATATTGATCGTCTGAAAGTCCAGGCACTCGTCGATTTTCCTGCACCTTCTTGTCTTGTTCAGCTTCAACGAATCCAACTGAAAGCCAATTTTCTGTGGAGGTTTGTCCCTAATTATGTTGAGTTTACCAAATTATTCACTTTCTTTATTAAGAAACAGATCCCCTTCCATTGGGATAATGCTACTAAGAAGGCGTATGATGCCCTGAAAGATGTGTTGGTTTGGGCATGTCTCTTATATCCCCCTGATTATCAGCGCAATTATTTCTTGTATCTTGTTGCTGCCATTACTACTATAACAATGTTATTGGTCCAAGAAGATGATATAGATACCAAAATTCCCATCTATTACTTGATTCAAAATATCAACGATACCAAAATCAAGTACACTCACATGGAAAAATTAGCTTTGGTGATCGTTCAAGTTTTCCAAAGGTTTCGTCATTATATATTGCTCTAGAAAACTACGATCGTTTCTGATTGCAACCCTATGGAATTCATCCTGTCACGTCAATTGTTGGGGGGGAATTACTCTAAATGTATCATTATCCTGCAAGAGTTTGATTTTGAATTCATCAAATCCAAATAAAATAAATCCTTAGTTTTCATCGAGCTAATATGTGACATTCCCTCTCCTGATTTTGAGTCGTTGTTTCTAACCTTATCATCTGATCCATGGTATGGGGATATCCATATATATCTACAAACCCAAACTTTCTGATCTGATGCCTCTTGCTCTGAACAATGAAATATTTGATATCAAGCGAAGAACTACATCATCATCAATGACAGTATTTATCGTCGTGGTATTGATACGAATTTTCGAAGGTGCCTCACACATGAGGAGGTCGAGAAAGTCCTTAATGAATGCCACTTGGGGGCATGTGGTGGTCATTTATCTGGATATGCCACTGCATATAAGATCTTATGAGTTTGTTACTTTTGGTCCACCATATTTCAAAATTGTATCCTCATTGTCCAAAAGTGTCATTCATGCCGAATTTATGATCATAAGATTTGTGCTCCGCTCGCTCCATTACATCCTGTTATCATTGTAGGTCCTTTTGCAAAATGGGGTATCAATTTCATGAAATGTAACCCTCACTTAGCTAGGGGGCATGGATATATCATTATAGAGGTATATTAGTTTACCAAATGGGCCGAGGTGATGCCTACATTTAACAAAATTAGTGAAAATATTGCATATTTTTTATTCAATCATGTCATCACACAATTTGGTGTTATGCAAGCCATAGTCATAGATCATGGGAAAAAATTTAAAAATCATATGATGAATGAATTAATTGGAAAGATGGGAATTTCTCATGAAATTTCCACTCCCTAATACCCTAAGGCTAATGGGCAGGTTGAGGCTATTAACAAATTTTTTAAAACAATTCTTCAACACGTGATAGGGGCCCATAAATCAGACTAGAATTTTCTTCTCTACGTTGCCTTGTGGGCATACAGAACCTCTTTTAGGATTGTTATTGGATTCACCCCTTTCCAATTGATTTATGGTCTAGAAGTAATCCTCCCAATCAAATGTGAGATTCCATCACTGAAACTAACTATAGAAATCCTTCCTTCCACTTTCGTGGAAGAGGAACGCCTCTTACATCTGACCCGATTAGATGAAACTCGACGAGATGCTGCTATGGTTAAATAAGCCTATAAGAAACTTGTCAAGGCGTAGTATGAAAAAAGTGTCAAACCTCATGTCTTCTCAGAAGGAGACTTTGTTCTTTTATATGAAAAATAGTTTGAAAAATTAGGAGTAGGAAAGTACCAACTAATGTGGCTAGGCCCGTATATTTTCAAGCACATTCTTGCTAAAGGAGCCTACGAGTTAGTTAATTTTGATGGAGCCCCATTGGCACAACCTAGGAATGGGTTGTACCTTAAAAAATACTATGCTTGATCTCATGCATAATACATTGTGTACATACTGTTTATAAGTGTGATGAGTGTGTTTGCAGTGTGTATCTTCAGATTTTCCTTTGTTTTTTGTTGATCCCATTTACATTTGGTTTGCAAATGTTTGAATCCCTTGAACCATATATCGGTTATGCTGATGGTGCTAGTCATAGTAATCAGAACCTATCCTCTACATCGTGGGTTATTTATTCTCCAAATGGTGAGTTAGTGAGTCTACAAGGAATTTGTATCGATTTCTCTACCAACAAAATCAATGAGTATAGCACAGTGTTCGAGCTACTGTCTGATGCTATTTCACAATGGTATCTGCCATTTAGTCATCAGATTTGACTCACAACTTGTGATACTACAATTGAAAAATGTCTATTTAGTCAGGATTCCCACCATCCTTGGCATGTTCGTAAGGGTTCATCTTCTAGAAAGACATTTTGATTTCATCCAGTATCAACATATCTCTAGAAATATAAATACATTGGCGGATGCGCTAGCTAATCATGTTTTAGATATAAATTTGCGACAAATGTAAATAAGTTTCAGTGCACATCATATCAAATGAAAGTAACAATAGGAACATAGAAACATTGTATATATATATATATATATATATATATATATATATATATATATATATATATATATATATATATATATATATATATATATATATATATATATATATATATATATATATATATATATATATATAGTTTGTTTGATAAAATTCTAGGCTCGAGGGGGATACTAAGTAATACCTAACTATATTAAAAAACTATATGCAGAAAAGAATATGAACCGATATAGACTAATATTGCTCATGATAATGTGGCAGTGCACAAGCCATATTGCACACTAATCGACCAATAATACTAGGCACTCCAATAGTGTACCGATGAAGTCGCATAGGGATTTGATCAACCACGGTTTCATCAATCTTGTGTGTCAACCCCCCCATGTGGTGCTCCACTTCTGATAGGGTCTTTGCTACATCGAGATATTTCACTGCATCCCATCCTACTACAGAAATCAGTGTTGGTACTACAACCTCTTGTGGCTCTCCCACATGAGAGAGTTATGAAGCTCCTAAAGGTCGAACAGGCCCAACATATGCATGAAAAAATCAATAGTTTAGTCTTGAAAACATCAAAAAACAAGAAAAAGTGTAAAAATTCTTAAAAAATTTAAAAATGGTTAAAATTTATTACCCATAGCACCCCATTTCTCACCCTCAGGAAGCACGAGTTCATGTTCATCACGGAAATCCACTCCTATGTACATATAATCATCAATCATAATGAATTTTTTACATCTCCACTTGAAAAGGGCTGATGTGAAACTGATCGTTGATAGATCTACATGTCGAGAAATAAGGTATATCCACCTCCTCATCTATGGAACCCTTGGATCAATCGACTTAGACATGATATGCTGAGGTTGTAATAATTGAATCCGCTCTAGGGAAAAATAAATCAGAATTGAACCATAGCCAATTTTTTTCACTATTTCCTCTTTTTCTTTAGATAGTTGTTCCTTCATATCGACCAATACCCCCTCACTCTAGTTTAAGACAGTGGGTTCCAAAAACTCTAAATCATACTGCATGTATGATCTTCTAGCTACATGAAGTGTTGCGCTACCATCCAATCTGACGATGATAAATATGATTGTTCTTAGAGGAAAACAAGTCAGATATCTAATGTTGAACTTCCCATCTCTAATCAGCTGTGCTCGATGTCTACAATAAGTGGTAATGTAATATTTCACCGTTTCTCCACCCCTTCTCCCACCTAGAAGGGAGATGGGGGCACCGCTTATGGAAAAAATTGTGAGAAAGTATATGTCTTCCACTTTTATCTCGAGTAGATGTTCCCCTAACCTGAATGCATGTGCTTGCACATCCCATGAATGGACAAGGAACTCAAGTAATTCCATTTTTTTCCTCATCCCAAGTAACAAAAATAATTTCAACAATCCACAATTTTTAAGTGCCTGAATGGTGGTAGGATCATTTGTTGAATTCAAGTCTTGTTCTTCATGTTTCCTTTCTCTCTCAACAGAGGAAATTTTGTGCTAATGAAGACCTGAGACATCAACAAGAGACTCATTAGGATCATTTTCATGAAAAAAACCTAATAATTTTTACTTGATAATTACGCCCAACGCTGCCCTAGAAGGTAAGGGAGAGTGTTTCACCCCTTCCTACAGTGTATTTACACCTAGATGCAACACTCCTTTCGACAAGGAGGGCCTACGTTGGTCCTAGGGTGAATTTTTAGAACCCTAGGGCTCTCAAAAATCCATAAAAGTTGCATGAAATAAAAAAATGAAACCATGAACTAAAAGGGAAAGTTCTTAACTCCTACATGGAAGTGGCGATGCTTGAAATGATCCACTGGATTGGCTGCAATTAGATATAGAAGATTTAGGGAATAAAAGGGCTCAAAGCTCTCACTATTGAAGGCAAATGTGAAATGGTAAAAATGAATAGTCATTTTCATTACTTATGGTCGCTTTTTCCATTATTTTATCATATTTAATGTTTTGGCCTAGTAATCGTTCATTTTTATCATGAATAAGTATGTTTTAATCTTTTTGTGATGTTTTGAGCAGGTCGACAATTGTTTAACAAATTTTGTCATGTTTTCACAGATCATTTTAACCAAGGAGTGCACTTTTATCACTTTTCAGATTCCATAAACTCACAAAAAAAGAACCCCTTGGAGTCCTCTTTCAACTATTTTTAGACTCCCAAAATATAAAAATATTGTCGTGAACTTGTCTTTTCAAACGTGTTAAAGTAAATGAAAAGACATCTACCAATATAAGTTTAATCCTTTTCTAAATCAGATATACTATTTATGCAAAAGGAATACCTTAGTTAAACATGGCTAAGAGGTTCTCTTGGGTATTATTTTCTACCTTTTTGGGCTCAGGGGAATATCTACAAAAAGGAAAATCTTGAGTTTTCTTTTTTTCCTCTTTTTAAAACTCTCTAAACATGAAAAGGATGTCGAGGTTTACATTTACTGGACTCGTTAAAACATCAAAAAACAATGGAATTTTCAAACATGAGAAGACCAAACCACTCCTTCTTAGGGTTCGTTAAAAATACTCAGAGGGATTCATCTGAAGGATGACTCTTACATATCAAGCATATGATATCTTCCTCAAGCTTGTTAAAAAATAAAGAGGTACTAACCATTATGTTTAGGGAAATTGGGAAACCAGGGTACTCCATTTGCTAATGGAAACATGTCTCTCTTGAACACGACACTCTTCCACTTCATCTCCATGGCCATTGGGTTGGGTAATATGCTTGTATTTTGGTTTATCATATTGTTTTCAAAGCCTCCATTTTCGGTTTTGGGTAAATTTTTCCACGTGCATTCAGTTTCATCGCTGCATTCAAGAGAATTCATTCAGTTGATATATTATAAAATACACTTAAGCCTTAATTCCATATCTTCCATTCCTGATCTAGTTTTGTGTCATCATCATTTTGTCTCAATCATGATACCCATTTCATGTAGTTGATGGGGGATACATCGAGGCCCTCTTGCGGTGAGTCGCTTCCTGTCGACACCAACTCATTATCCAGGAAGTTTACTTAGAAAAAAACCTTTGGTACCTTGGTTCTTACATACAACAATGACATGATTCCTCGCTCTCGGTGACATGTTTACATCATTGGCCTTTGACCAAAAGATTCTTTGTGGTGTTCGACTTGAAATAATTCATTCACACCATACAAATTGTAATATAGTACCTTGAGAGCGATTAACATCATCAATTGTTTATCTCGATTCTGTTAACGACTTACATCATTGGTCAGTAAATAGATGGTATCTACCATGTTTGATTCCGCTCATTAACTCACATGGTTAGAATTGTACATTGGACGATCGTATGGATGAGATATAAGACCCCAAATCTAGTTTCATCCATTTGGGATACAATTTAAAGATCAATACAAAATCATAATGTATGATGGTTGTGATCATATAGACAATTGTCCAATCATGGGTTCACCTTTTTTCATCAGTGAATGTGTCTTTTGATCATTGTACATGTAATTTTTTCTTATGTGCTGAGTATGGGTATTCCTCCCTCAGCAAAGATACCATGATGCAAATGTATTTTAATGGAAGATGATCTCACTGGTTGTTCTTGATCCTGACTTGTCACGAAGTAAAGCACTTCAGTCATCAGTCACCATATCTGAATTTGTGCTTTAGGGGGAAATCTGTTGTAGGAAATTTGTTCACATATGGTTAGTCAACCTATAAACTAGATCATTCAACATCCTTTTACCCCTTGACATAATTATTTCCCAAATCCCTAAATGTGACACTTCTAAATCTTAGATTTTCTTCTTGAAATAGCCTTGAATCATCCTCTTTCAGCACCAACAGAGACTATATTCCTGTGGGCCTGCATTCACTAACAGGTTGCTCCAAGTTGGACAGGGTTTATCACCACCAGGTTGCTCCATGTTGGGGTGCATTTATTCTATAAATTACAGAAAAAGAGAGAGAATATCGAAGCCTCATTTTCTAGAAGCATTCGGGATTTGTTACAACTATTTACCTCAGATAAAACTATCGAATCCTATCCTATCATTCCTTGGAGTTTCCATCCCTTATCCTTTGATCCCATCCTCCCATCAAGAATGGATATCAAATCCTATATTGGTAAATGCATAATAACTCCTAACTTACCATCCTCTTCTATATATTTGTGGCCATCCACAAGCTAGGGGTTGGCTTTTGGAGATAGATTCTACCCTCATGTTGTTGCCATGGAGAGTTATTATTCCATGAATTAGGGTGATTTGAGGTGCACTTTGTGGAAAATAAGGAACAAGTCAACTTTGAGGAGCTCTTCTACACGATCAACTCCTATATTTGGTTGTAACTCACTCCATCTCTATCAATACAAAGAGTTCTTTGTTTTAATATATATGATGTTATTATTTAATGTATTTTGATGCCATGTTTATATATTTATTGAAGTATTTATATGATGCTACATAGATTCCATATATAATTGGCTTGTGTTGTCTAATTATGTAGGTTCTAATTATAGCGATTGGAGCTAGGATTGGAGAATTCTAGCCAAGAGAGGAGTGAAGCATACGAAAAATTACATGTATAATTCATGCAATTATCAATTTACTTTAGGGGAAACATTAGCTTCTTTATATTTTTGTTGTTATAGGCTAGGACATCCATTCTAGGGAAGATAATTATATTCGTAGTCATATATTCTATATAACAATTGGAATTTATGGTCTTCATGGGCTTTAAGCATTTCCTGTTCTTGCAGTGGATTCTTCTTTAGTCTCAGTTGTTGTTATAAGTGAACAATATATTCAATTTTTATTTTAAGTGTCTCCATTAAATTGTTAATAGTGTAGAATTTAGTTGTGGAAAATGCACCTATTGTGCCAGGTAATTCTTTAGAAAATTGTACATCATTGTACTTAGAACCTTTCCAGATGGTGGTTTACGAAGTAGGGAGATATTCTAACCAAAATGATTTTATTTTCCTTGGATTTCCCTTGACAATATCCTTTTTCTTCAGGTTGAAAAAGAAGACTATAGGAGGTATCTCTTCTAAATCAATCAAATATAAAGAAGAAACAAAGATGGGATCATGAAATTTTTTACATTTAAGCATAACAAGAGGAGTTTTTGATAAAAATCCAGAGGGAATTGTTGACACCTAATCTTTTGGATTAGGAAAACTTATGTAAATATTATAAATAACAAAAATAAAGGAAGTTAGAGGATGAAGAGACATTGGGAGATGAAACCCAATAGTCTCCCTCTCCTTGTATATCCATGTTCTATCCTAATGCAGACACAACAATTTAATTTGGAGTTACTCCTAGCCTCACATGGTATCAAAGCCAACTCCCAAATTAGTTTTTTGTTTTGTAACTCCTGTCAGTTTATGCCATTATCCTCATTTTTTCCCCATGCTATTATTCTCTGTCCCTCTGCCAAATTTGAATTTTTTACCTGTCTATCCATTCTTTTTTGTATTCGTGGTGCGGTGTGAATCTTCCAAAGAAGTGAGCGTGGATTTAGTATATGTGTTGAAAAATACAATTTGGTATTTGTGCATCTCAAACTTTTGATTCCTGACAGATGATTGCCTTGGAATTGTTGGAACCCTGACAAGAGCGGAAGCTGCAGTGGTGTTGCATGTTTTTGTTGTTGGTTGTTGGTTCACTCCCCCATGAAATTCACCCTCATAGTCTTCCTCTTGAAATTGTGGCTAGAGTAGAAGAAGACAAAGAATAATGGCAGGAATTGCCTTTTTATTTGTGGGCCTTCATTTCGATTAATACAATACTGATACTGAAGTAGACCAAATTCTAGGAAATACTTGAGAATGAGGATTTTAAATTAAGAGGAGCATGATCATGGTTTTCATGGACATGCCGATGCGAATGCTGGTGGTGAACTATGAATTTGGTCGAAACCTTTGCGTTGGAACTATGTGTTAATGGTTTCATTTAATGAGTGAAAGTGAAGTTGGTAGTGAAGTTTTTAAAGTCAATTTTATAAGAAGGAAGAAAGTAAGGCTGAAATTACAATCCATTTTGATGATGCATTCACTACTCTCCAATGTGGGAGTAGTTCTCTCTAGAAAAGAGAACTATCATGAGTGGTCCTAGAATATAAATCACACCTTCATTTTCAATGATTTTTGGAAAGGAGTTTGTGAAGGAGAAGGAGTCAATGCGCCTAAAAAGCCTACTTTAGACAAGGAATTTTCCATTTGGGAAAATAATAACAGCAAGGCCTATGACTTGATTTTAGCATCAGTAAATGAAGAGGTGTGTCATTAGATTTCTCCATTTTCAAATTCCTTTTAAGCCTTAAAGAAGTTGAAGGAATTTTATGAGTCACACTCTGAAATTGAAGTTATTCAATTAATGATCAAATTGTTCAATATTGAGTTGAAAAATCATGACCCTCTTTCCTTAGCATCATGAATAAGATCCATTATGCATGACGAAAAGGCCACCGATGTTGAAATATATGTTCCTCTCAAAACCTATTTCAAGGCACTATATCCCACCTATTCACATTATCTTGAGTCATTTCAAGCAAATGTAAAACTTAAGGATATTTCCTTTGACTGACTTGAAAGGAATTTTGTCGAAAGAGAGAAGGATTTTGGGAAGAAGACAAATCCTTAGTCTGATGAAGAAGTTGTGTGCCTTTCACAGAAATAGAAGAATCATGCACAATATTCTTCTAGAGGAAGAGGTGGTTGAAGAGAAAGAGGAAGGAAGAATTTTAGAGGCGTCGTTTGTGGGGGTGAAATTTCCAAGGACAAAGGTCTGATCTTCATTGCATACAATGCAATAGTGATGGACATGATGCTTCCACATGTAAGATTCCTTGGGACTGAATTGAGCAGGAAATAAATTAACAAAAAGGTAAGTAATATTCCTAAAATTTAGCTTTTAGCTAAATGGAATATTATGGATCATTTTGTCACTAGGTAGGTGAATAAATGGGTGGGGAGGCCCATAAATCTCCTTAGCAGCAATAAAAACACTTCATGTGTGAAAGGAAACCTTCTAAGAAGCCTAATAAATCACCTTTGAGTATGAACAAGGGTTGGATCATGTTGAACAAGTCAACTTTGACCAAGTCAACAATGATGTTATGGAGGAGGGGACATTAAATGAGGAATAACGCAGTTTTGGAGGGAGATGGATTGCATGGAGGAAATGACCTAATTGAGTGGGGCCAAAGGCAAGGAAGCTCATAATCTATATAAGGAAGAGGATGGCATCCATATGGGGTTATGTTTTGGATTATTATCTTGTATGTGGTATGTTTAGACTTCTTGCATTCTTCAGCTGTTTAGTTGAGATTGTTGTGTTGTTTAGCATCGGGAGTTCTCGAGCGGGAATCCCACCTCTTTCCTTGAGAGGCCTCTTAGAAGAGAATTGAATTTCATTTCCACATTCAGGTTTTCAGAACAAGCTACAACTTTCTTCATCAACGCATTTTCTGTAGGATATTGTGATGTGTTGCAAGGTGCAGCAGTGGAGAATTAGATCAGGTGTCTTCAGAGCTATTTTTGCAGTGGAGGGAGGTTTCCATCCATTGGGAGGCCTGTAAAGAAGCCCCTTGAGCTTTATTGACACATTTAGCAGCAGGATAATGAGAATGTATCCCCTACAGCGCAATTTCAGTCCATACCTGCGTTATTGTAGGGAGGAGTTGCAGGGGTAGTTGCAGTGGTTTTTTTGAGAGGTGACTTCTTCAGTGGAGGAGCGATTCTTTCATCTAGAGGATCTATTGGAGAATTTTTGTAGTTCTCTACATCAGGTCCAGCCATATCTTCTCATTTCAGTTGTTGCAGCATATCTTCAGCCCTAGGTTTGTAGCTTACATTGGCACATTGTGTGCATTTTCCGGAAACCCTCTTGGGTTGTCTTGAAAAGCTTATCTACTTCCCAGATCTGTATGTTTAGATTGTATTGGGGCATATATCAGTATTTTTATATCATTGTATCATCTCCAGATATAGATATGCATAATATGACTGCGCTGTAACAGCTCTCCGACATTTTTTATTGTGACAACAACTCATTTTTGGGAGTGATTGCTTATGGAGGCTTGTTCCTTCATTGTATATGATTTGTGCCTCACTATTTTGTATTGATTTTCTGATCTAATACATGATGTTATGACTCCATATTGGTCTCCAATGTTAATGAGTTGATTTACACTGCTATTTCCATATTTGTGTTCATATATTGCTGCAATCCCCATTTGGGAATATTACAAGATAGAACACTTGGAAAATGGAAAGGAAAAACACCCGAGTTTTCTCATTATGTTGTGGCACATTGAAAAATTAGAGTAACTGAATAATTTTTTAATGCTTCACTTGCTTCATGGGAATATGTTTGGTTTCTTGATTCATGAGAAAATTTCCACATGAATTTCATAAGATATTTCTTTAAATAATTCAATAATAATATTAATGGAGTAGTATAATTTGCAAACAATTCAAAATTCAAGCCATCAGGGCTTGGCAGAATCAAGCTCAAACTACTTGGTCTTCCAGAATTTCTTCTACATGACGTTCTATACCTCCCAGAGTTGAGGAGAAACTTGTTGTATTTGGTCCATATCCGCCATCAAGGACATTTCATTCATATATTTTATGGCAAGGTTGAGGTCATAAAAACATTAGATCACTAACTTGTCATGACTGGGATATAAGAACAAAGACTTTTGAAACTACAAGGAACCTATGCTCATGCACATAACTTTTCATACAATTATCACTATGATGAAGGTACGCTTCCATCAAGTCTTTTATGGCATGCTATACTTGGGCACTTGAACTATGAAAACCTTTGTTTGTTGAATAAAAATGGCGTTACTAGTTTTCCTACTATTCCTAGGAAACTTAAGCAATGTGATGCTTGTATCTTGTAAAATCACAACAAACATTATTTTCATGATTCCGAGCACAAAGCACATAGAAAAATTCAACTCATTCATTCTTATTTATGTGGTTCAATGCTTGTTCATTCTAAAAATGGTAATAAATATGTGATGAAATTTATTGATGATTACAACAAAATGTGTTGGGTTTATTTATTGAAGAACAAACATGAAGCTTTTGAAACATTCAAGAACTTTCATGCATGGATTTAAAATGATGCATAATATCATATATAATCCAAATGAATTTGAAAAATATCTTCTTCAACATGGGATCAAACATCAAATAATCATGCCTTATAATTCTCAATAGAACAGAGTAGTTGAAATAATGAACACAACTATATTAAATATGGTACGATCAATGGTGTTTTTCAAGAATGTTAAGATGATGTTTTGGGTTGATACAGTTCTTTGTGTTATGTATATAAAGAATAGGTTTCCATCTCATGCTATAAAAAACAAGACTCCCTATGGAATGCGGTATGGCCACATTCCTTCGATGAGGCATCTATGTGGTATGGCCACATTCCTTTGATGAGGCATCTCAGGGTTTTTGGTTCCACCTATTATGCCTTAATACCTAAGGAACAAAGAAACAAACTTGGTGCAAGGAGTCACAAATGTATCTTCTTGGGGTATTCAAATACCTCAAAAGCATATTGTCTCTATGATGAAGTGAATAAGAAGTTTATAATATCTATAGATGTGATATTTCTTAAATCTTCAAAGAAAAACAATGTTGTTAAGCATCGACTTGATCACTTGGATAGATTTTTACATGAAAATTATTTTCAAGAGTTTGATAATGAGATTACACACATTGAAGGAGGGATACCTATATTGGATCAATCTATGGAATCTCCTTCTGAAGCACTCTCTCCCCCACATGAAGCTCCAGCCACTTATGAAAATTTTAGTGATGTGACTAATAGAATTGGGAGGCTAAATCTTGATTCATCTCCATCTCAGTTAATTGAGTAGCTTGGGCCATCTAAGAAAGGTAATCCAAATTTTTTGACAAATACACTTGAAAGTGTTCGTCGTGATGAGTTTGGAAAGTTAGGAACAAGAAGCTCAAGCAGACAGAATGGAGATGATTCGGTGGATCAATTTAATGCTCAAAGTTAAATTTTCTCAGAAGGATCGAAACCAACATCAATGTGTAGATCTCGTCGTCCTGAATATGATGCAACTTGTTTCACTCAAATTCGACATCATATTCTCTTGATATCGCGTTCTGTCTGTTTTGGAAAACAACAAATTTTTTTGGATTTGGTTGTACAGGCGTGCATAATCAGCAATTCACACTGCTGACTAGATCATGAAATGGCAAGGTGATTATACTCCTTCGACCAATTGCTGTTTGACACTTGGCATAATTTTATTGGGTTGAATTTGGTGTTATTTTATTGGTTTAAGTGTTGGTGAGGTGGTCCAATGAGAGAGTGCCACATGGGCCAACTAGGGGTTCCTCATGGCCTCCTCATGGCTGACCAAAATTTTGTTAAGGGCCAGAGCAGACCTCTCAGGGTTTGAGTGTGAGACCCCCACCAAGCACCAAAGACCTCCGACCATCTCTGCTGCAGTAGCTCTTAACCTCTATAGTGCACAGTCGCTATTTAAAGTTTCTTTATTTTTCAATCGGAGGTGGGGACCAGGGTTAACCCCTGACCCCAGTTAATGGACCAGGGTTAAGGGCTAACCTCGGCCCCAAATTTTATATGTATAAACATAACATAAAGTTTATGCAAAACATATGTATCGGTGGAGTTCCATATATTACCACTGCAAAACCCTTATGCTATACCATTATCCAAAGTATGGAGTAACGGTGATGTCGGATGGTTTTTGGGTGTTCACACAACATCAGTTAATAGTTTATGCCAAATTTTATCGCACAGTCAAGCATTTTACCATGGCGGTTAAGACATGGTCACAACAACATTCACATGACACTAGTCTCCAGCATATATTATCGTGGTCATGGAAGCCAATGGGTAGCACAACTTGCCTTGGGCAGGGTCCCTCTAACCCTAACCATAACCCAACAACCAAAACCGACATATGAAACTAGAGTTAGGCTCAAACCATCAGCGGGAAGTTTGTTCAAGCCATGAGATTGACAGTGGAGAACGCACCAAGCGGCGCCAGATTAGTCGGATAAAGGCCAACATAAGCAATTTAAAGAGGCAACAATTTGCACTCGATGTGGCGGGAATCTCACTGATGCGGGGAAAATTTGTTGCCCCATGTGGCCAAAAAAGTCAGAATTTGTAGAATGATTTGTAGGGAAGTGCGAATTGTAGGAAAGTTAGTGAAAAAACTTCATTGGAGCATAACTCATTCAATTTTTGACCTTTTTTGGAGCAGAAAGAGCCCAGTTAGGGGTTTCTGACTATAATAGAGCCATTGGAGACAATATTTTAGCATTCTAAGCACTGCAACTTGATGTAAACACACTTTTTTGAGCATAATGAAAGAGGCCTAACCATTGGAGGCTTGACCAAGAGATGTAGCTAAGGAGGGGTGAAATCCTTCATCATTTGTTGTTTTGTGTATATTGTTATGGTATTTATGTCTTCTTATTTTCTGCAAAAGCTGAGTTTTAAAGCATGTTTATGTGTTAATGAATTTTAAATAAGAGGTTAAAAACCCTAATATTTTCACTTGTAAAATTTGACATAAATCCTCAAGCTTTCATATACAGATCAAGAGGTGATGCAGATAGTCTTGATTCACCTATTGATATGGATGTGTCTTATGATTGTGAACTAAATTTGTCTACATATTTTGAATCAACTTCCTTCAAATAAGCGCTCCTCATGATGAATAGAAAGAATATGATGCTTCGATACATAATGACACCGGGAAGCTAGTTAATCCTCCATTGGGAACTAAACCAATTGACTGCAACTGGATCTTAAAAAAAAGTATAAAGTAGATGGCTCACTTGACAAGCATAAATATAGGATTGTGGAAAAATGTTTTGCATAGAAGGAAGGGGTTGATTATGAGGAAAAAATTTCCCCTGCAACAAAATGGGCTACTATCTAGACACTCTTTGCCTTGGGAGTGCAAAATGGTTGGAAAGTCCATCAAATGGATGTAAAGCTACTTTCTTGAATGGAGATTTGAAAGAGAATGTTTTTATGTCCCAACCAGAAGGATTTGTTGTGAAGGGTCATCAACACAAAGTATGCAAGATTTTAAAATCCTTGTATGGCCTCAAGAAAGCACTACGAGCCTGGTACGAGAAGTTGAATCAGAACCTTCTGAAACTCAATTTCAAACATTATGATATTGATGATCTGACTTTGCTTGTTAAGAAATTTGGCAAGAAAATTGTATATCCCGTCGTGTATGTGGATGATCTTTTAATGACAGGGAACAATGAGAACTACATTGCTTCCATAAAGAAGAAACTGAGGAAAGCTTTTTAAATGACAGAGTTGGGATATGTTCACTACTATATTGGCATCAAACTAACCCAAAATTTGAAGTTTATATTCATATCTCAGAAGAAGTATATTGGAGATATGTTGAATAGGTTTGGCATGGTTGAGTGCAATCCTTTGACTAGTTCAATGGAACAAAATTTAAAGCTCACATCCACAGAGGGAAAATAATTTGAGGATGGAACAAAGGACAAAAAACTCGTAGTAAGGCTCAACTACCTTTGTACCACCATACCAGACATTTCATTTGTTATTGGAATCCTCTCTAGCTTTATGCAAAAGCCTTGTGAGGGTCATTGGCCTTCTGCAAAAAGAGTTCTAAATTACTTGAAGGGAACTCAAGAATTTTGACTCAAGTATACACAAGTGGGTGACTTTAACTGGATTGGACACTCTTATTCAGATTTTGATGGAGATATAGAAATTGGAGAGTACACTTTAGGTTATGTTATGTGTGTTGGATCGGGATTTGTCTCTTGTAGGTCATGAAAACAATCAATTCCAATAGATTTCACAACTAAGGCAGAGTATGTGGAAACATATGAAGTAACAAAGGAAATGGCGTGGCTTAGGAAAATACTGAAATATTTATAGGAGAAACAAGTGAATTCAACTCCTCTCTTGATTGAAAACACTTATGCAATAAATTTGGCCAAGAAACCAAAGTTCCATGATCAAACGGAGCACATCAATAAAAAATACCATCTGAGTCAACATCATGTTGAGGCCAAGACAATCCACCTATGACATTGTTCCGAAAATGAGCATATTGCAAACATATTCACTGAAGCACTTGGAAGGGAAAAGTTTTAAAGGTTCAGAATGATGCTTGGACTCACCAACATCCCTTCAGATGAAGGGGGGAATGTTGACACCAAATCTTTTGGATTAGCAAAAATTATGTAAATATTGTAAATAGCAAAAATAAAGGAAGCTAGAAGATGAAGAGACATTGGGAGATGAAACCCAATAGTCACCTTCTCCTTCTATATACCCATGTTAAATCTTAATGCAAACACAAAAAATTCATTTAGAATTACTCTTGTCCTGATAGGCACAATCTTTGAAACATAAAAACCTATTGGTGTTATGGTGATAGGGAAAATGGCCTATAATGACTGATGTTGTTGAAGCTCTATATATTTTCCTTTCTCTACTTGTATATTTTCAAATTGTTACCATTCCTCCTATAGTCTCACTTATTCAACCAAATTATCTATTTTCTCATTAAGAAATTTCTTGTGCACATCCTCTGACAATGCCTCAAAAATTTGATTAAAAATTATTGGGATTTACTTTACACGATTGGGAGATACTCGTTGTATAGTAAAATGAATATATGTTTGTGTAGGAATTTGTTGCTAATCAGGCTAGTAAATGACTTGTCAATTTTGGGTAGAATTTGTTGGACACTTGGCATTGTATGGATGGCTCGTGACTACAAGTTTGTTGGCATTGATGTCAACCAGATCAAGAGAAGGGCCAATGTGCAAAGAAGAAAAATAGTTTTTCAACCATGTTTTAGGTGGAAAATGGGCTTAAGGACTGCATCAGACCCCCTCCACTAGAAATTTCTTTGAATACGCTTTCCAACGGTATGTGGAAGTCTAGAAATGGCCTCGTGGATCAAAAGTTATGAACTAGAAAAGTTAGGATCTTGAAGTCCTAAGAAGGACGAAATATCAGAGCAAGCCAACATATGGAGACCTTGAGACTTTGCAACTCCAATGATTTTTTTGTTTTTTAGGAAGTTCCGATATGAAAGAGAATACAGGACAACGTGTGAGATTTATGAACCTGAAATATTGGATCAAGACATATATCGAAGCAAGTCACAATATCAGAGGTAGAAGCCTCAGTAAATTGGCAGACATAATGTTGGGAGCCAAATTTTGGAAGGTTGCATATTGGGAGCAGGAGGAAATCGAGACTAGATATCATAACCTTGGAGTAGAGGGAATATCATAAGGATGAGAACATTAGAGGAAGGAATATCGTAGGTCAAAACCTCATAACTCCTTAACAATTGAAATTCTTTATAAGTCTCAGGGTTTGCGAAGGTGAGAATTACAAAGGAATTCATTGAAAAACCAAAAACCAAGAGGACCCTTTCTCTCTCCTCCAACAGACACATGGCAGTGAATGATTGGAACTGAGGAGATGATGTGGAATATGACATCAACATCACGTGGTTGTACATTGGACATGTGTCAGTCATATTCGTCAATATTGGGTGGAATAATGGGGAAAATCCAGGTGACACATGACACCACTATGGAGGCTCCACGTGGAAATGATGATGATAGCATGATGTCATCTCGGAGGTCAGCATTTCAAGGGAAGGAGACATCATAACTCTGTTATAAAATATTTTTGGAAAATTTACAATGGAAGGAGCTCTGATGGTGTTGACACATGGTTGTAACGACCCACATAACCAAGTACATGGAAATAAGACTCAACACCTAAGTGCTATGAGTATTTCAGAGGTCAGAATTTTGGAACTCCTCTGAAATTGAATTGTGAAGGAAGTCCTAATACAGGGAGCTCTGATGTGGTGGCGCTTGGTTGAGGAGACTAAAGGAACCAAGGGTAGAGAGCAGTCAAAAAAGGAAGATAAGCCCTAGACAGGAGCATAAAGTCCCTAGCACTCAAGTGCTAAGTTGACATCCACAAGCATGTTCATATGGAAAAACGATAAGGGGGCTAAGCAGAAAGGAGCTAAAGGCACTTCAAAATATTGTAATATCATAACTTTATTTTAATAAAAGTTACCATGAGTGGAGATTTGATACAACAGTACAAAGATTTAAATGATGAATGGGTCCATAGATAGAAAGTAAATGTAAGCCATAGGAGTTGGTTGATGGAGTTAATGGCATCTACAAATTTCAATGGGTCAAGTTAATGATGACAACGATTATTATAGAAGAATGGTTGGGCTTGTCCCGATTTTGAAACAAAGCCATCTCTTATCTCTTGTGCACACATTATCGACTTAAATGAGGAACATAGAAGCCATGTATTGGTACAGTCAATCTCTATAAGCCATGAATAAGCATGGGGAGTCTTATTGGAGTGTGTAGGTGTACTGAGATTAAATTTCTCCCATGGAGTGTCACAAATAAAGTTGATGAAGCGCCCAGGAGCCCATCCTCATGTTTAATGCAATAGCATAATTCCAACATCAGATGCAACAACAACATGGAGGAGCCATACATAGGTACACTTGGGTATCCTAGAAATAGGAAGTTGAGACAATATTGTGCAGAGTGTAGTAGAGGAACAAAACCAATTATTTCCATTGGGAAAAGTGGGGGAAGACGATATTTTTGCAGGTGCTGAAGTGAGCAGAGAAGAGTGTGTAAGAGCTGAGAAACTAGTGGACTGAGTGTTGGGATGAAGTAGGGTGTTGCAGAGAGCCTGTGTGCTAGAAGGCTGAGAGTAGAGTATAGTGCTTTTGTGTGCAGAGGATAGTGTGCTGATGTATGAGGCTAAGAGAGACTATGGAACAATAGAGGACCAAGAGCATAAGTATTGCAGTGAACGAGATTGGTATTTCTCCGTATTCTATTTTCCTTTGTTTTAAGTTTGAAAATTGTATGGAAAGAAGAACAATGGCTAGAGAAGGTGGTGGCTTGCATTCATAATAGGCTGGTGCCTCTTGGAAAGTGGGTGATTTCTATCTTACGGGGTTTTGTGCCTCCTTGTGAGTGGGGGCTCACAAAAAAATTGATGTAATTAAGTAGGTGCTTAATTTACATCATAACAAACAAACAATTAGATGGTTTTCTCCCTTTGGGTTTCCACGTAACAATATTGGTGTCAATATGTGTATGCTACTCATGTGATGGATTGTATGTACATGTGAATGCCTTATTCTGTTGTTCATCTGTATTATGTATGAATTCTATCATATGTAACAAACAATAGAGGAAATAACTAAAGACACATTCGTAAAAAGTTTAAATAATCTCAATATTTGTGATTCACCACCCCCCCCCCCCCCCCTTAACAATTCCTTATTACAAAAATTGGTATTAGAGCTAGGTTCCTTCAAGACAATTCTAACCACTATAAGGTATATCCATAAGGAATTATGTCTAAGAAAGAGAGTCAAGAGGCTTACTCAAGAAAAATACCTGTCTTTGGTGGGACAAACTATGCCTTTTGGAAAGTAAGGATGGAAGCATATCTTAAGTCCCCGGGAGTAGATGTTTGTACCACCATAATGGTAGATTATAATGTCCCTAAGTTCCTCCTAGTGATGCAGATGGAAAAAAATTTATGGAAATAATTCTAAAGCCAAGAATTCCATTCTCTTTGACCTGAGTCAATCTGAAATTGTAAAGGTTATGCACTGCAAGTCTGCCAATGATGTATCGGTGAAGCTCAATCAGATTCATGAAGGAGACGAGAAAGTCAAGAAGGCCAAACTTTAAACCTTCAGAATGAGGTTTAAAATCTTAAGAATGAATGAAGAAGAAAGTATAACAAAATACTTCCTCAAAGTTGATGAAGTAACCAAAATGATTAGAGGACTTGGTGAAGAGGTCAAAGAAGATATAATATTTCAGAAGGTATTAAGATCTCTACCCATGAGATTTAATGCCAAATCTATGCCATTGAAGAGATGACCAACTTAGATAAACTCAAGATGGATCAATTGCTTGGTACTCTCACAACCTATGAGATGAGAGTAGGAAAAGAGAAGTCTGAACCTAAAGAGGTTGCGTTAAAAGTTTCCAAGAAGGACAAGGAGCACAAAGACCATCAAGATTTCTTCATCTATGAATCTGATCAAGAGTGGGCTCAATTTTCCAGGAAAGCGTGGCTCGGGAAAGTATAAAGCTAATTTTCCCTTTAAATCAGGGAAAATGTTAAGAACCCCCCAAAATTTATATATATATAATAAATGGGCGAATCCCCATGATACATAGGAAAAATGGAAGGTGATTTTTATTAATAATATAATATTTATATATAATTTTTTGTCGAATCTCTCATGAGATTATATTATCTTGTAAAATCATGGCGAATCACCAATACAAATGGTGAATCACTAATACAAAATGGTGAATCGTTGTCTAGTGGAGTTCGGAGTGTTGGTTCCAATGAAGATATGGTAGTTGAACTAGGATTAGAAGGAAGAGAACCACCGAGACCAAGCATGGCAAATGGTGACACTGCCCGCGTGTTCATGACTCCTTCACGCCTTTGCTTCTTTGGTTTTGGTTCGAGTGCACATGTGATGATGAATCCTCGTTGAGCTTGTGGTTATCCTTTCGAGCATATTACAAGTCTTCTTGAAATTTTAACAACTATTCCTCAATAACCTTGAAGTGCTCAGAACCTCTCTTGACTTTTAGCTGAGTCAAATTAGACTACAACAATGTCCATGATAAGTAAGGAAATTTACTCAACTATACTAATGAAAATCCATACCTCTGTAGTCAGGAGGCCAACCTTCAAACATGTGATCATAACAGATGGGCAAAGGACCACATGGTTGGCTCAGGAGGCGGAGATAATGGCACATCGAGCTATATGGTGGCTGCTAGGGTCTGCTGGCTGTCGGCTAAGGATCATCTAGGAGAAAAATTTTCTCCTATTCACACTACCCACAGGTGGTGGATAACAATTCCTTAGGAGGCCCATTTTAGACCTCAAAATTTCTCTAATGTTTGTATGTGGTGCCGCAATATCTCGTAGTTCACATGTTGGATGATGATTGTTGTTCTTAAGTGAATGAACGTCATCTCTCCCCTTAAGAGTTTTATATGGGGCATTAATTGACCTTTTGGTGACGATGTCATAAGTCACTGTGCCCTTAGCAACATTGTGCTTCCTTGAATGGGGTTTTTGTTCATTTTGGAAGGATATAACAAGGACAAATCATTTGAGTGTGTCTTTTCCCCTAATTCAACTTCTCTTGTACTTTGATTTTTTGTCTTGGGCTTACCATCCATATCACCTAATATGTCTTTCTTGCAACTAGCCCAAAAATCATTCCAATTCCTTATGCCTGCATTCTGCCGCGCACTATTACCGTCAGGTTCAAGAGATTGATCTCTTTTATTTTTCTCAGGAGGGTATATCCATGACAAGTCAATTGGATGTGCCTTCACCCATGCTTCAAATTGTTTTGTTTTCTTCTAGGTTTTTGTGACATTCTTCATTTTTTTGCCAAAAGTCTATGTACTCCTTCCCCAAAACCGATTCCGTCGGATCCATTTTTCCAATAACACTGCCAGGTTGGCACATTGGATCAGCTATTTACTTCTTCATGTGCCATGGCTCAATAGAATAACGCTATCTTTCTGGAGTTACTTATTTTAGGAATATCATTTTTAAGCCTTTTTATGAGAAGGATTCATGATGAAGTGTAACAGCTTGCACAATTTTTATGAAAGTAGCTTAACACATTAACCAAAAACTAGCTTGTATCAGAAGAAATTACATTCTACATGTTAAGTGTTTGATAAAATTTCACGTGGATAATAATTTAGAAAAAATATTTGAAGCCTACAAATGTTGTAGTAATGGATTAAAATTTTATGTAGAGTAATGAGAAAATGGTTGTAAAATAACGGATGAGTGAATTGGTTTGATGTAGAGAGAGTTCTATGGAAATTGGAAAAATCCAATCAACAAGCCATATATTATTTGTAAACAAGGGATTACAGCCCATTCATTCAACCAACATGGGTCCTTCGCAAAAATTAAAGTATGGCCTCCCTTCCTAGTCTTGTACAAAAATCACTATTTTTGGAATGGATACAAGGACTTTGTTCTCATTGTAGCTCGCACAAAGAAACTTACTAACAATTCCAATAATGAATAGGATTCTAAGTCCAAACTAAGTTTTTCTAGAGCTATAGGGTTTAGTTAATTTTAATGAAAATATGAGAAGAAAATTGTTATAAATGATATCCTTGGTTGCAAGCTTTCATGCCAATGCCACCTCTCACGCCAAGAGAAAGACAATCAAATCATGTTTTCGTATTATTTCTTGATTGTTCAGGCTTAGCAATCAAATATGTGGTAAAGGATTTATAGCCTACTATTAATGGTTTCCTATATGTAGCGAGGACACTGAATTAATATTTATTTCCTCTAACTAGATTCCTATTATTTTGGGTTGAGGACTACTTAATGGAGAATATATCATATCTAATACATCCTCAACACTTCCATTATAGATAATCCATTGAGGGTAAAATTATGTATCTATGCAATTAGCCAAAAACATTAAGAATACATATATCCTTCAACTCATCCCTTACCCTGTGATTTTTTGGTTATATATCTTCCCATCAACATTGGCCCACATAAACATTTTCATCACTTACACATCATTAATGGCTACCAAGTTGGTGGTGCATATAGCTTAATAGGATGTGGCATCAAGGGGAATGGTGTGAGTTGAATTTTCTCAAAATGTAGTCCACCATTGTCACACCCATTCACTTAAGTCTCAACAATTTCTTTAATGCTCTACTATTCACAAACCATTTCCATTCCTCCCTCTTTCACACAGAAGACAATAAATTAAATAAAACAATGTTTAATGGTAAATTGGAACAAATGTTTGAGACATGATCAACTACATCAAGCATGAACATAGAAGCAATTATAGCCTAGATAATTTTCATCATTTACTTAATAACCAACAATTTCCAAATGCTTATTTAGCTTGAGCTAGTATGCAATTTGTTCTCTTGGTTTCTTTTCTTTTACCATTAAAAACAATTTTATCTTAAACACTTCAATATCTATGAATTTTTAAAATATCATTCCAATAATAATAAGAAACATAACACTCAACTCAAAGGTAAAGTAAAATGTATTGTGCCACACATTCACAATTCAACAACTTGTAGAAGATTGTTATGGTTGTAGGTTCCCAAAAGAATTTTCCCACCAAGTCTACAGTAAGAAATGTAAAAACATAAATCGGATAAATGTCATTGTACATGTACTTTGTGAGTATAATGTGTAGCACTCAATATTTTTGTGATGATTTGTTAGTTATGCCAATGACTAAGTAAAGCAATGGTGGTTGTGGGTTCACCATCCAAGAATCCAACTAGAAAGAAGAAAATAAGAAATGATTGTAGCGTTTTCATCATGAAATCCTATTGTATTTATAGATTTTCTTGTGGGGGTTTTCCCTCATTAATTAATTGAGAAGGGCTCATGGCAACCCCAAATTTGGGATTTTTGCCCCAGCTACCCCAAAACTTACCCCATGCTGCCAAAACACTGTGTAATTGGGGTTTTCCCCTTTATCAAAGACTTGTTGATAATTTAAATAAGGTTATCACCTGTAGAGTCATTGTTCAGCTGCCTAGATGTCTGCACCTGTCCTCCCTTAATAGAAAATAATTGAGGCTCCACTTTGTTAGAAATCCTATATTCGTGAATGAATGGGTTCACAGGTGAAATTCCAGCATTTCCCCGTTCTTGGTATGTCTCCTAATTTATTGCTTCATTGACATCTCTCTCTAGTAGTTTTTCCCATAGTGCCGGCTAATAATTCTCTGTTGATTGATTTATGTTTCCCCACATATATGAAATTGCAAGAAATTAGGCCAATTAGTAAAAAAAATTACCACCTATAACTTCTAAGAAATAAGAATAATCTTGCCATTGCCACTCTATTCCAATCCTGAATTTCTCACTGATTTCCAAACATAATAAAATAATATTTTTTTTTCTTCTCATGCACTTAAAAATTTTCATTTCTTTCTCTACTTAACTGAACTAAAATTTATAGGTCTTGCATATGTACCAAAACCGTGATGATCCTTAATTAAAAAATAGAACTGCTACTGGAAAATAATAATATGAAAATGTGATGAGGAAAGATGTCATTTCAACTATTCATGTTATCAAGGATATCACATGGTAAGCCTACCTAGAGAACCTTGTTTTTGTTAATATGTGGAAAAAGTTGATCAATGATCATTCTGTAAAAGAACAATCTTTTGTTTTATGCTCTGTTGTAAGATCAAATAGAAGCATAAAAATATGGAAAAACCTTTCTCAAACAACTGTTTGGGTAGAATGGAGGAAATCCAATCACAACAGCCACTAAACGAAACTCGGCAAGGTGCGAAACAACTTAATTGATACTACTGCAGGGATTCAGCTGCCCCACGACCTAAACAGTAGATACTGTGTCCAGCAATCAACATTTGGTCCAATTCATAGATAGCGCTAGACCTGAAAGAGTTAGATAGGACCTGTCTTTTCAATAGTATTCTACTTATGGCATTGCACTTTGCCAATCCTAAGAATCCATGTTGGATCAAACTACATTATCAATCTCCTAAATATGGATTTTGCAAACTTTTGGCAATAACATCAGCTGTTCCCAGAGTACCTGTATTTCCCAGCGACCTTTTTTCCAATGTCTGAATAATCTGTGTTAAAAGTATGGTTTTAATTTTAAGTACATTTATATTGATACTTTTGCAATCTACAATGACATCACATGTCTAGATCAGAACCATAATATCATAGACGAAGGCCCAACCAAGATAAGGAACACAATAACCAAAAGGGATATATCATATTTTTAATTGGCTTTGGATGGTGAGGAACTACATTTTTTATTTCCCAACAGATGATTGTAATGTTAAACAAGTATCTAATCTTTTTCATCCAAGAGTTCTAGATTATTAGTATAAAATGAGCCAAAGTTAATTCTGAAAATATTATGAGAATATAAAATCCCAAAGCGTGACAATTCATTACCATCAGTAGCGTACTTAAAAGGATTCTCGAGATTCTCAGGATCATGCTTGCTGACATCCCAATGCCAAGAATTGTCCACTGTTACTGTTGCTGTAGGATGAACTGCTAAAGATGTGTCACTGACAAATTCTTTAAACTTATGCCTTTTATCCACTACTGATTGTTCCAGAATTTTCCCATTGCTTTTGTGTTTTAATTCTTCTAGCAGAGCCCGTGATTCTACATTGTCAATACCTTGAAAGTTTAAGTCAGAATCTCTTACATCTGGTAGTAGAAATTCTGAGGCTAAAGGCTTGTGCTCAACCGCGTTCTGAAGGGATGTTTTAGGAAACTGTTCCAGTGACATTACAGTAGCTTTCGTATTTTTGTAAATATCCTCATCTGTCATTATAATATTCGTTTGTGCATATTTGTTTTTTCTAATCTTTGTATCCAAAAAACTTATTTCATGTTCACTTATACGTGGGTTTGTAATGCCATTATTTTTTACCTGCTGCAGTTCCCCTGCTTTTGTAAATCCTGTTGTCGGGCTATCTGCAAAACTCTGCTCTTGATCAGAAATAAATAGTTCCCTTGAATATTGCAAATCTAAATTCTGATATGAGGTTTTTTCGAGGCCTTTAGAACTTGGGCCTTTTCTTTCCTTTTCAAGTTCCCCGTCTTTATGAATTTTGGAAACTTCACTGATAGGATGAGGAATGTCGGAATCTTCAAGTCTCACATGTTCTACAATGCTCTGTTCTTGAGAAGTGCTCATGCATTTTGTCACTTCAGGATGAAAATTATCTACAAAAATTGACTCGATTAAGGCTGCAGAAAATGGGTGTTCAAGCATCTTCCATGTTTCTGGTCCATATGCCAAAGATTGAGGGTCTTCTTTCTGACTGAGAATAGATCCTGTAGAATTTTCTGCATGGGACCACCCTTCACCACAAACAGAAGGGTGTGCCACATCATATATCATATCTTGTTCGAAAATAGAAACTTTTTGTTTTGTATTGCCAGAAACTTGATGACCTATTTGAAATAGTTTGTCTGCACATCAAGGCAATAAATTATATATATTTATAAAAAATAAGTCAAAACCTTTCCAATTTACTCTGATATTCTTCACCTCAACCAGCTATTTGAAAGATTAGAGGACAAGCTACTAATAATACTTTAACTTAAATCATTATTACTATTGAAAACTCAAAATTTTAATTGAGAATATACTCATATCTAGGTCAGTGGCATGCCAATTAGGAAGCAGCAATTTCATTTATCAGACTAGTATCCTAGTAAAATCATTTCATTTGTCTAGCTACTGTTATTCGATGGCATTGATTTACTCAACTTCCTTTTAGGTGTAAGCATAAATAAGGGTTTCTTGTACATGAAAGGCAAGGCTCAATCTAATAAGAAGTAGAAATATTGAGTTTATCTCAGAATAGTTTTAACTTTTCAATTATGCAAGTGAAAGAGTTTTGACTGATTTGGAAGTACAGACTACCATTATATGAAAAAAGTTGTTATCATAATATTCTTTTTGCAATAATGTAATATAAGATGGATTTTCCAAAAAATGTAATAATAATAGAAAATGAAGAAATCCAAAGCCTGAAATATAGGCTTGGCTTTTATGATTTTAGCTCCATTCCTAGCACAATATGGATATTTCCAGCACGAGTATGTATTTAAAATTATTATTTACTTATGGCAACAGTTATTGCTTGCAGTTTTATGACATGTCATTAAGGGACAACCTCTTGGGTCAGCTACTAACAATTTCAGGGAACTGATCGCCCTAAAGATTACTCTCCAAATTGCTAGAGAAAAGGAATTACAAATACGCATATTTATGGCGATTCTCATCAATCAACTGGATGAGAGGTGTGTTCTCAATGAAAACTATACTTTTTTGCCACCTTTTCAAGACATCAAAAAAGCTTCCAGCATATTCGCTCATCCCTCTTTCCCGCATGTTTACAGGGAGTAGAACCATGAAGCAGACAGACTCATGAAAGTTGAAGTGGAAATGGACAGAGGATCTTGGATTTTTTTTTAAAAGACTCTGGAAGGCTCCATAGAATATTTTCACACACACGGCTTCAAATCTAATTAGAGACTAACTATGGATGTTTTCTCTTTTTTGCACAGGAAACCCTACAGTTATGAATTCATATCAGCACTATTCTAACAGTATTTTTTTTATAAAAACAGTATATGATCTGATATTGCAAGATCTTGGGCTGATATGATTTCTACAGGATGACCTCATCTCAAATATAGATGTTTTCTATATTCTTAACATTTTTTATAATTGTTGATGTTCTCTTTTGCAAAACAGTTTGATCCCCCTGTTCTTTTATGAGGGAAATTTTGGGCCACAAGCCACAGGAATGCCACAAGCATATACAGTTGTAATTTTGTATATACAATAAAATCACTTGCTTCTTTCTTTGGAAAAAGAAAAAAAAATCATGAAGAGCCAACTAAGATCAAGGAATTGTTTTGCAAGTACCTACAAACCATGTCATGGAGATACTTAGAAAGTAGAAACCTTTTGTAGTTCTTTGGTGGAGAATACTGGCATCATAAACAGATCTTTTCTCTTCATCACAAAATAGGATAACACATCCTGTTAACAGGGGAAAAAACTTCAGTGTTTGGCTACAACAAGTGCCCAAGGAAAAATTTGTGAAATCTTGGAAGTCAAATTACAGTTATTTTGCAAGTACTAGAAGACAAGATATCATTACATTACTCTGCTAGCCAGAATAGAGTTCATGAACGAACTAGGAAATCTAGAGTGACCATTTGAAGGATTATACCATAATCTCCTTATAGAGTTCTATGATGAGTTAGTTGGGAAACTTACGTCTTTATCCCTTTTATCAAAGCAAATCTCAATCAATGGATGATCAGATTTCTTATGCATTAACTGGGACTTATTTCATGTTCATAATTGTAATTTGTATATACTAGAGAATTAATTTGTTCACCAAAGATATTCCAACACTATTTTCAAGGCAAGCATGTTGCACATGCATCTTTCTCCTCCTAAACTGAAAGTAAACCACTAACCATCTTAGGTTTTCTCTAAAGGGAAGTTAAGATGCTAATAAATTTGATGCCATCATGGAAAAATACTCCAGATACCCCTTGAAGACAGTTTTTATGATCATGACAGTTTTTAAATTAGAATAAATAATTAATTGTCTTGGGTCCAAACCCACATCTTTGGGTCAAAACTCCAACTACTTGGGTAACTTGCCCAACCAACTCCTTTTGGTGGGTTTTCACCTCTCAAAAATTCCTTTGAGCTACCCAAATTCCAACATAGTCCACCAAGCAACAAGCAGGTAATGATATTATCCCTTGGCCATATGGTCTCAAGCTTCCCCACTCTAGCTTCCTAGTGTCAATCCCCATATCTTGGCTTAGAACCCTACCCTAGAGAATTACCATGACTAGCCTCCTAGTGTGACTAGTGTGGTCAATTCTTAATATTTATTTACTTGGGTAGTTTTCTATATTCTCTTTCATGGACAAGACATGTAAACATTACATGAGTTGGTGATCTCTGTTTGACTCCTGGATTTGTTTGTGGAAGCTACATTTGCAGCCCTTTTTTCTTATATTAAAGCCATATGTATATCATTCCTTTAATAGTTAAAGGAATATGTATTTAAATATATATATATCTATATATATATATATATAAACTCCACTTCATAAACTGCTACCCCATTTGAAAACCTTCTTGAAATGTTTTTTTCTACCCCTACAACCATCAATACTCATAAAAGGAGACTGTAGGTAATTTATAATCCTAAGGATGATGGTGAAATCAATGAAGAATCTGTGATTCTCCAGAATCCATTATACAAAATTTTCCCATAGATGGAGAAGGGATTTACAGATATGGTAAGCCAAGGAATATAGTACTTCAGTAGACACATATTTATGACATCTCAATTCCTTCACTAGTGAGAAGGTGAATGCAAATATTTTCAATGATCATGTTTAACAAATTGAACATGAGAATTTGGAATAGTTGGTGAAGCTGAAGGAAACCACGTTTTATCTACTCTATAGTTCTCCATGCAAGTTAGTTGTCAGTGGTCGCTAGGAGAACTTCAACTAATTAATGATCGTCACCCATGCCTATTCATTGTTTCCAAATTGAAAAAATACACACATTGATTTGGGTAATGACCTCTGAAGAACAGAGTGCTAAATTATAAGTACAAATTTATGTCTTTCCTTGAAGTTAAATCCCACAAATCCCTAAATCTACAAATGAATGATACCAATTTGAAGATGGTCTTGAGGCAAACAAGTTGGGCTGCAAACTCTGCTCGAACAAAAACCTGAGGTACATTTTTCTTGCATCAAATGTAACTAAGAAATAGGATCTGGACTCTTTCTAACTTCTCCCAATCAACTTGAGTCTTGAAATAAAATTCCATACATTTACTACCTTATTAGTTATACAGTACTACTGAAAAAATCAATCACAACCTCTAATAAGGCATGTTCGTAAGAACAAAACAGTGAATCTTTTATATCCTTTTTCAATATAGGAAAGTTCAGAAAGATAGTAAACAATACAAATCCATTTCCTTTTATCTATGATATATCAAATCCAAAGGGTATCAACAAATAAATTCTTAATCCTAAAAGGTACTAAATGTGTAAAACAAGCATATTCTATTATGAAACCCAAGTGACCAATTTAAATATGATGAGTGTGCCAATGATTTCTACCAATCATAATATGGCAATATTTCATGTAAAATTTCTATTATTGGCCAGTGCAATATCTAAGACCCATTATTATGTAAAATTAGTGCAAAAATTAGTACATCTTGCTCATAATTTTTTTTTCATTAACAAGCATGTAAGCAACTTGTATTTCTAGTTGTATAACTTCATCTTTACTATATGCAAGATAATCTCAATAGTGGAGGTAAAGAGGAAATGTTCCTGGGTTACAAATCCATATTTTTTCCTTGTCCATTTAAGTTGAAATTGCTAGATATTGACACTCTCTGTAAGCACTTTACCATCTTGTGGATCATAGAATATCTCAATCAGAATTACAATGCACCTTATATCTTTGAACATTGTATAAAAACCTTGGAAATAAAAGCTATGAAGCAGACCCAACAATGATTCAAAACAAATGAACGTATATACAAAATTGGCAATTTGTACCAAAAATATGATTATACAAGTTGTATCCAACAAGGTTTCTGCAGTCAAGAAAAGCTACGAAAGAGTAATGCTCGAAGTACTTACCAATTTGCTTGACAATTGCAGCGGCTTTAAGCCCAGTTGTTGTTAAACCTGTAGACATTGTTGTTCCTTTTATTTTGCAAACCTTTCATTGAAGTCAGAAATCAATACCTAGAATCCAAGTTGATACTTGCCCTCAAATTGTTGGTGTATTTGTGGGGATGCTTAAGACCATTTCCATTAGCGACATTCATCCACATTGCCTCTGTTTTATTGCTTGGTTTAGTGTTGTCACTATAAATCAAGGGATAACTAAGTATTTTTACTTCGATACTTGCAATAAAACTGGTGTTGTATTTGTGGGGATGTAAAAGACCATTTCCATTAGTGACAGTCATCCACATTGGCCTTTTTTTATTGCTTGGTTTAGTGGGAAATACCTTGCTAGTAGTAGTAACCAGTCTACCTTGCCTCAAACAAGAGCACATTCGACAAAGGACACACCCGCACTGTAGATTTGAACTCACGTCAAACTTTTGCTTCCACATTTACCCAAGTTTAAATGTTTATGACTCAGTTACTCAAAATTTATCTTAAGAAACTGTTGAAATGAATTGTAGTCAATGCTTAATAAGCAAATAATGAATCACCAATGGAGGAGGTATCTGCAGGGATGGTTGCAGGTAATGACTATATTAAGGGCTACACTAAGCAGTCTACAACACCTCCATTTCCAGCTCAACCTTTGCAATATATGCAAAATTTCCAATCTCATATTGTTGGGCCTAGACCTCCAATGCAAAGCTTTAGATTTTCCTCCATATTATCAAATTTATCCTAGAAGTCCTCTTTAATAGCTCAGTTGAGGACCTAATTGAATGACAGGAGATGACATGGCACATTTAGGTAATACGTGAATGGGGAAGATGATCTAGAGAGCTAGCCACTAATTGGAGTAACCGAGAGACCTTTGAGAGTCAACACTGAGCATGCCCTAAGAGACTGAATGAGGTAAATGACCTCCGAAGAACAGAGTGCTAACTTCTAAGTACAAATTTATGTCTTTCCTTGAAGCTAAATCCCACAAATCCCTAAATCTGCACAGGAATGATACCAATTTGAAGATGGTCTTGAGGAAAACAGGTTGGGCTGCTGTTGGGCCGTGAATACAACCACTTTGTAACACTTATTTTATCCATTTTTACTCTTCTCTATTATATCATTTGTTATAATTTATCATTTAAATCCATTTTATAAATGATTTATGCTCTTATGGATGAAAATTATTTATCTTCCTTTATTTCTAATAAATTGATGATTATGAATTATTTTATCAATGATAGTTTTAATAAGTTGGTTATAACATTATTCACCATTTTTAGCCTCGAAGATAATTTCCAGATTGAAGATTTGATCATTAAAAGTGCCAACTCAGAAATGCGCTGGAATAAGGAGTGACAGTTTTTCGGTTGAGATTCTGAGCAAATGAAGACGAATCTGGAAAATCCGGAACATGGGTTTTGTCCAGAACGGACCCAATTAACTTTAGTAAAGAACGGTTTGCCCAAATTCGGCCTGTGTTGAGAGATTCGCAGAGTTCTTTAAGCACGATTTTCTCAGTTCTGTTGTTGCGGCCGTCCTCCAAATCTCAGCTGCAAAGCCAAATTCGCCTTCTTCTTGTTGATCAATTGGTTGGAAACAATCTATTTTATTGAGATCATGATATACATCTTTGTTATAGCGCTCTGCGGTCTCTCTTTATTTAGAGTACGAATATAGATCGAGGAGAGAGAAAAGAATACGTTTAAGTGTAATTTACGTAAAACATCGACTTTGATTATTAAAGTTGATTGTTGGTTCAATGTATTTTTGGCTTCGTGCATTAATGAAAGTTACTGGGTAGGTCCCCCTACTGCCCCTCTCTGGATTAACTTTAAGCGGTGTATCCTTGGAAGCTAAGCCGTGCGAGAGGACACCCGCTTCTGTACCATTACGGCTTGATTTCTGTGTGGTTTGTTTATCAGTGTTATTTGGTAATTTGATATGCTTTATAAAGTTCATATTACATGCTTTGTTAAAGATTGAATCATTGAGGTTTTTACAGACAAGAATCGTGTGTTGACCCTGCACCAAGTTATCAATCCTTTTCAGAGTTAATTGCATGTTCTTACTGTTTTTGTTACAGAGCTGTTATATTGAATATTCGTGTCATACATTTGTTGAGGCAGTGTCTTTATAATCGTTGGATTCGGTAACAATAGCGTTCTATTTGAAAGCACAATCGTATTTCCGTTGATTCAGATTGTTATTCCAATGTATTGTGCGCGTTTCCGATTTATCAGTATTGTTCCATAATTCATTAATTGTTATTGATGTTCCATTAGTACGATTTGTGTGAATTGCCGTTAAAGTGAAAGAATGTTATTTGATTGCAAAGAATGCATTTGAGTTCATGGATTAAGTTTGGTTACGACTCGCGAGACTTAGCTGTTCGTTTGTTGTTCCATTTTAGATTTGTTGTTCAAATTCTTTATTTGTTGTTCTATTTACTCGCATTTGTTGTTTTGGTGTGAGAGACGATCTAAGGCTGTAGTGAGCTTTGGCAGTCACCGTTTAGCTCCCAGACCCGTGGTCTATGCTCTAATTTCCTTTACATCGGTTTCCAAAGGGATGGGCTATTGTTGTCAAACCCTTGACTGATACATTGCTTATTTTTCCGAATGCATGATTTAAAGTCTTAAAGTGTTTTGATGTAAGTAGATTTTATTTCCAGCTTTCATTTACTTTTGGATTTTAAGCACTATACTGCAAAACATTACTCTTGAGTAAATAGCCGCCTCAGACTGAGTACACTCTTGAGATAAAAAGTCGTCCCTGGGTTGATAATTAATGTGAAGGTAATTAGAGGTGAAAGACAGGTTGGGCTGCAAACTACTAGAACAATAACCTCAGGTGATATTTCTTAGCTTCCCTACCTCTTGTCTAGATGAAATTTTCCATTGTTTTCTCAATTCTCTCTAGAATAGACTTTGGAATGAAG